>WBMW01006475.1:310673-346858 GCA_013396635.1 Penelope pileata | reverse complement strand
GATGATCAGAGGGCTGGAGCACCTCCCCTACGAGGACAGGCTGAGAGAGTTGGGACTCTTCAGCCTGGAGAAGAGAAGGCTGCGGGGGGACCTGATAGCAGCCTTCCAGTACCTGAAGGGGGCCTACAGGAAAGCTGGGGAGGGGCTTTTTACAAGGATAGATAATGACAGAACAAGGGGTAATGGTTATAAACTGGAAGAGGGTAGATTTAGACTGGATATAAGGAAGAAATTCTTCACTGTGAGGGTGGTGAGACACTGGAACAGGTTGCCCAGGGAAGTCGTTGATGCTCCCTCCCTGGAAGTATTCAAAGCCAGGCTGGATGGGGCTTTGGGCAACCTGGTCTAGTGGGAGGTGTCCTTGCCCATGGCAGGGGGGTTGGAACAAGATGATCTCTAAGGTCCCTTCCAACCTGAACCATTCTATGATTCTATGATTCTATGATTATTACAAAGTGGGAGGAAATTCTTTCATTCTTATGTATGGTATGATGACCTAGCCAAGTACATATAGTTAGTGTCTTACACTGTGCATATTTTTTTTGTTTTTGAAACATTAGGATACCTTAAATGTCTGACACCTGGGAGCACAGCAGTACAGGTGTGTTGTTTGTGGCCTTTTAAACAACATCTCATGGTGTTGCCTTTCTTCCATACTGCCTTAGCTCCAGACAGAATTCAAAAGGAGTCTCTTCGGCTTTTGTTAAACCTTACTTATTTTTCATCAGAGTTCCCTCAATTTACTCTCTGATTTTGCAAAGTAAATTGCACTGATGAAGCAGAGATGGCTTTAGTTGTCTAGGTATGACAAGTTGCCTGGTTTTAGTAGTCTACACTTGAATAAAAGCAATTTTTTTTACTGCCTTAAGCTTAGTTACATGTAGTTTTGGTCAGATTGTTGTGCAACTTTTCTTGGGTGTAGTTCTACTACTTTGGAGTGCTTTTTAAAATATTTTTGTTTAGTTTTTTGTAGTAGCATGAATTTGGTGTCAAAATTCAGTATTCATAATTTTGAGACTAATTTTGCAGTGAAGCAGTATGACAACATACCTATTACCTGCTCAATATCCACAAGAATGTGGCCAGAGACATTATGAAGATAGATTTAATGGCACTTACCCTCTGAAAGAATGGCAAAGCACCACACTTCTCTGTATTTCAAAAAATAGGTTTCAAAACCAAGTAAAGACTTAGTGTCCTATGAAAAAGGTGATGTTAACTCTGGTTCTGCTCTCCTGCAGGGCTTTGGATTGAGTAATTAAAGATACTGTGGAGTAGTTTCTCTTTTTCTGGATTTGAGTCATACACGCGTTACAAGATTGTAAGATTGTGGAGTTGGAAACATAGCGAGCAGTACATCATGGGTTCTCTGACAGGTCTTTTACTGAGACTGTGCCGACTGAATGTGTCAGGAAGGGAGGGTAAAGTGAGATTGGAGAGCTGGCAGTGATTAAATTGCCTAATAGGTACTGAGTCTGAGGCCATCGTTTCTGTAGATACTCTTTTTCCATTCACAGAGGGAAGAGATGGAGAAAGGTTCATATAGAGCTGGAAAAATGCCTGAATTAAGTCTGTCTTTCATTTCACCTTGGAAAAGTTTTTTTTTTTGTTTTTTTTTTTTTTCCCTTCCCCCTTTTTCTCTCTGTCTCAGGATATTGGTCCTTGATTTAGGAACCAAATTAGATTTCTCAAATTTGGTGCTGTGAATGTTTTCCTAATTATTGAGTGATTAATTTTCAGTTAATTTGGGATCCATTACTGCACAGTCAATACAATCTCTCTTCTTGTGGTATAGTTAGTGGTACTGACGCGTTCAAATCTCAAATTTCTAAATCGAATTTGGTAATTTTTTCTTTTGTTTGTCTTTTTTGGGTTTTTTGTTTTTTAAACCCATTCTTTTATATTCTAGTCTAATTTTTATGGGCTATGCAAATTGCAGCATATGTGAAGATTTTTGATGAGCAATTTGTTATACTTGTTATAAAATATATCTAACTTTTTAATGGAAAAGGCATGAATATATATGATTTCAGACCACATTCATACTAAAATCACTAAAATGTCAGGTTCATTATTTTGCCTCTTTAGGCACTGTGTGTATTTTTTCACAGTGTGCTTCTGTCTCATGGGTATTTTTTGCTTGGCTACAGGATGGTTACCTCGTTAAAATGAGTGGATTTATTCTTGGTGCATTTTCTGTTCCAGTCATTTTTGTGATTCTACTTTTTCTTAAATAATAAAGCTTTTACTGCAAGCTTCATTGTGTTTTTTGGCAAAGTAACATCTTATCTGTTTATTTCCTTAATATTTCAAGCCCAAAATTTCTGACTGCAGGGATTGGTAGTCTTGTAGACTGAGGCCTTTATCAACTGGAACTTAGTTTTATTCATGACATTACCTTTAGAAATCCTAACTCTTTTTTTTTTTTTTTCTTTAAAAAAAAATGTAGGTAATAATCTGCTCTTGCATCTTTTAGAAAACTGCTGTTTGGTATATGTGAATCTGAGTAATGGATTTGTACAGTAAGTGATGTCAAAGCTTTACATCGTAAAGCTTTAGAAAATAGCTTTTGGGTACAAAAAAAAAAAAGACGTCAAAAAGAAGCAGGGCAAGCAGTGTATTCTTACAGCAGTTTTATGAAAAAAGCACGTTTTTACCAACAACAAAGTTTAAAGTCCTTGCCTCTAATTGTTCGTCTGTTCTGTGTTGCATACTTTGCCTGAAGCTCGTGGTTTGTTCCCTCTGCATCTTTGATGTTATAATTGAGCATGTCTAAGGAGACTGATAGAGATATTAATTAGGAATGATTCCTAAAAGAAACTGTTGAAACACTGGAAGGCAACAATACTGTGTGCTGGAACTAGTCAATCTTTCCACGTAGAAAGGTGTGCTCACATTCGGTGCTTTGCTTCTGCTACCTTTTCTGTCTCTGTCTTGCTCTGTTTTAGGGTTCTTCATGTGGAAATTATGGTTATGACTGTTAAAGCTAACTGCTGGAGTGGCCTTCACTTTCCTTTGCTCTTTCCTGGAGTGCAGTGATTTGCTGAAAGTATATGTGTTCCCAGTTTTAGTCAAGCTTTAAAATGACAGTTTGGGAGCATGTACCTGTAATGAACTCTTATTTGCCATGGCATGGGGATCAGAAAGTTGTCTTCTGTTCTGTATAAGCTAGCAGTTCTGTAACACTGATTCAGTATCTTCACCATGTACATACAAAAAATGTTTTAGATGACTGAGGTTCGTGTTAAACTGGATTCAGTGGCAACAGTGATTCATCCAAATGTATTGAACAGTATTTAAACATAGCTTTAAAAATAATCTTGATTCTTTTATGAAGTTTTTAAAATATCTAGCCGTTATATACTGAGTATTTTAGTATTTGTCAACAAATTGATCAGGAGACTGAAATTAATGAGATCAGTGTTCTGAAAAAACTTGAACAGGCCAATAAGACACCCTGAAAATATGACTTTATCTCCTAGACAATTTTAAAAATTACCTGTATTTTTCATATGACTAATGTTTCTCTTTTAAGAGCACATAACAGTTGTGCTCATTCGCAGCTAATTCAGATAAAGTAAATATTCTCATGGTTTTCATTAAATGGGGCAATCCCTATCTACTTTGTCCTTCTTAAAAACTCAGATTGTATTGTGTTGCAATACTTCTCTCTCTGCCTACTTGCATTAACATGGGACTTTACCTTTAAATTCCTAATAGCATCTTTGCAAGGATGCTATTAAATAGTATTTTCTTGCTGACATCTCTTTAAAGTTAACTGTTTCTTCACGGACATGCTTCAGCATATCCAAAATAGTCTTTTACCTGAAGTTATATGGGATGGCTCTGTGTTTACACACACATTTGGTCTAAGAGAGTGTGTCATATTTTACAGCTTATTAATTTATTTATAGTTTTTGGAATGAATAGCCAAGAGTTCTGAATACAATTTTTCTAACTATTTTGGAGGTGTGTATGAATTTGTCATGTTTTTGCAAAAGGTAGGTAAGGAGGTCTTTATCTCCAGCTGACTGCTGAAGCAGCTGTCCGACCTAAAGCTTCAGTTGCTGTGGTTAAAGGAGAATGCCATGAGCAACCGAGTTCTAAGGTGGATTAACTTTCTGAAGTAAAGCTCTGTTGACAACATAAGGTGTATGCTTGTTGGACTTGGCACTTTCAAAGTGCTTTGTAGTATCTGAAGTCAGAGACTTGCCCTGGGCAAGTTTAAGGACTAGTGGCAACTATGTGCATGATTCTTCTCCTATGATAAATATTTAAAATGCTCTGATGTGTCTATTGATTCAAGAGTGATACTGAAAGGTTGGGGAGAAAAAAAAAAGTATTATTGTATGAGGTGTGAGTTAATGAATGGGCGACTGATAGGTAAGAAAAGACAGCTGTTTTAGCAGAAATGAATGGAAGAGGGAAAGATAAGTAAGGTGACTTTTGAGTGGCAATCTAAAGAGGATTTGGAATGCAGAAGATTCAAGAGACATCGTTGCATCTAAAGAAAGGATTGCTATTCTTGGAAACATGGAAGAAGTTTGAGAAGTAGTCAATCACAACAGCAACACAGAATAAGAATAATCACAATATTTGAAAAAAGAGAGGAGTGGTTTTCTTTTCTTTTTTTTTCTTTTCCTTTTTTGGTGAAAGGTGAAAAGGTGAAAAGTACCCAAACGGGAAGGTGCAGTTATACAATATAGTTCTTTGATTTTGACTGAAAAAATACTATCTTCAACAGTTTTCTTGTTTGGTTGAAAGATCTGGTCTTAGCATTCAATTTTTATTAGCCTTAGTTTGCAATTTCAGTTTGTATTATATGAATCTGATAAATGACAGCAGAGTTTGGGTTGAATGCTGTTAGCTGTTAAAGGTGTTTTCCAGGCTACCTGCATTTCCTTTCCTTCCATCAGTGAGTCATTTAAGCTGAAATCATGCTGCAAGTTCTTCCATAGTGGCCTTGTCTTCAATATCAATGGAGGAATTCATTGGTTTTGCAACACTGCTTATCAAGCTCAAGTCTGCCTGTTTAGGTCCACTGTGAAAAGTGCTCTCATTGGTTCTGGATTCATGTTCTCCTTTCCTTCTGGAGCCCCACGTGGGCTTCAGAACCTGTCTGAGAGCTTTTGTCTGTTTGCCTGTGCTGTTTACATGTCAAACTCAGTTCCATCCCATCATGGCTAAAAATGAAACTGATATAAATCAAGGAAATACAGAATTTAAACAGGAGCAGATGGCTTGTTGCAACTGAAAACTAATATGCATTTATCTTCTGCCTTGGTATTTACATCTTCTAAAATAGCTGAAAGTTCATCTTGTAAAATGTAATGTGTTTGTAAGTAACACTGTTGTAAGGTATTTAGTGTATTGAAAGTACATATTTCTGCAAGATAAAGATTACATTTTTGTATGTTGATCATTACATGACTTTTTTTCAATATTTCTATATTCCTCATGTAGCCTATATTTAGGAAAACAATGTGAAACATGGAATGCTGCTCAAGAAACTAGATAGAGTGAAGCAGATAAGTCAACCTCATCATTTCAAAGTAAAGTTTTAATGTTGAAAATTTTGTAATTTACCTGAGTATCAACTCCTTCTTCTTAAGGTTGAACTGAGAGAGTGAGAGTGGGAGAGAAGGAGACGAGATGTATGGTTTCTTACCATTTAATTACACACCTAACAACCTGGTTGAAGGAGTAAAATACTTGTTTGTATTATATCTGATTTACATAGATTTTAAAAGTAATGCTTATGCCTTTGTTTCCTTGCTTTTTTCCTCTTCTCATTTTCTTTTAATGAGGTTTCCTGCTTTGACAACTGCAAACAATGGCCTTCTTTAGCAATTAGCTTGAGCTTAACTATGCATGTCCAGCAAGACTCATCTAGAGTTTGGAATGATGTTTTACAAACATAAATTTAAATGACATGTTTTGTTTGCAGAAAGAATCGCATGTCTTCAAAACCCTTGGCCACATAACTAAGATGAACAAATTTGTAAAAGTAGTAAGCTTAATTTAATTTTTTGAATCCATTATGTTTGACAAGTTTAGGGGAACTGTTGGGTCACAGCTTGAACTGGTGATTGAGCACCTGGGGAAGGGCTGTGGCTGGCCCTGGGAGCACAGGCAGATTGTTTACACCTGTGCTCCCCATGTGACTGGAAGGGCTGGGTGCTGGGTCGGAGCCACCCCGGGCTCATATAAGGGCCAGCCACTAAAGGGAGAGCTTCTTAAACCTGGGCTGCTTTTGTAGGAGTGCTGCGTAGCCAGTGATCCCCTTTACCTATTGGGTGAGTCTGACTTTTCTTTCTTGGTATGACCATCAGCCTATCGTTGTGTACTTTCCTGGTATCGCAAAAAACTGATCTGAAGCTATTTTGTTTCGTAGTGTGCAGAACAACAAGTAAGCTATGTTCTCTAGGGATTTGATTCCTTGAAAGTGGAGGGAAAAGCCAACCCAAAGAATGTTTTTACCTCAAATTGTATGTTGATTTTTTTTTGTTATTGTTGTTGGTTTTTGCTGCGTGTTAGGAAGGTATGCTGAACATCACACAATTTGTGCAGGTTCAGTTAGTTGCTGAGAAGTCAAAGTTGTTGTTGACCCAGTGCTTTAATTAAAAAAAAAAAAATTGTTATTAATGCACGTCTTCTGGACTGCTTCTGAAAGATATCTAAAGGCTATTATGAAAGAATATTTCTGCCTATTGACTAAGGTCTAAGAACCTTGAAACTAGGATGTCTTCCTTCAAGTGTTCTAAGTTCTCACTTGTGTACAATAAAGAAGCCTGTGGCATTAACTTCTGGAGCTTGCTTGTGAACTGTACTCAGCAGTTGAGTCAACGTACCTCCTGTCGTGGAGTCTAGAAGGGAGGAGGACTTTCTTTGCCTTTTTGGTTCTTTCTATCTTCTTGGCTTGTAGTAAGCTAGTGTTACCTGCAGTTGTCTTTGGTTTCTCTCATTATTTCTGTGATATTTTCATATAGAGGAGGAAAAAAGATGGGATTTTCAAGGTGCAAACACTATCTAAGTCTGCAAAGGCTGAAGCATTGCCTTTGTCCTCTCTTAAGGGGCAATACCCCAGGATCCAAGTCCAACCACATGTACAGCAGTGGAATATTAGGAGCCTGTAGTATTGGATCACATCGTATTTGTTACCACCACCATCCCATCCTGCTGTGTCAGTCATCTTTCTGCAACTTCTTGCAACCACATTGCATTGTAGCATGCTGCATGCCGTGCTTTTACTGCTGTAGCCTGGTGAGGTCTGGGGTTCTGTTTATTTAAAAAAATAAAACATCTCTACTGCTAGGTATTGTATGCACATATTTAGAAACTTTCAAAATTAAGATGAGGAAGAACCTGCTCTATCAACTTCTGAAAAAGCTCTTGGAATGAATGAATCAGTAGCTTAATCAGATAAAACGTTGCGTACATGGCAAGTTAAAATATTAACATATTTTGCAGCAGAAGACTACTGTTTTTGCTGGTGATAATGCTAGAATGCACCGAGAATTGCTTTTGTCACTAAAAAGAACAAGGGAAAGTACTCACGATGTCCAGATTCTGACTCTGTCAGGTTTTTAAAGTAAGGATTGATCAGAAATGAAGACACATGTTTTTAAAATTGTTCTGAAGATAAGGTAGCCACAAAAACATGAATGAGTGTAAATTAAATGTGAAGTTTTATGTGCTTGGAAGTAAGGTGTTTGAACAAAGATCTCAGTTTACTGAGCAGATTAGTAAAGATTTCCTGTTAGAAATGTGATCAGTGTATAAATGGAGGCTGTGTGGGTTATTTATTTGTATCATTTCCCTCAGAGTAGCATCATGTTGTCTGTAACCTTGCCATTCTTTGTGGATTTTATTTTGTAGTAATTGATTTTTATTTTCTTTAATCTTATTTCTTATGAATTAACTAATAGTTAAGTAATAAATGTAGTAATTAAAATCTGAGTAAATAATATTTCACTTGCTTTTATTTATTCATTTTGCAAGACAGAGCAGGTACAGGTAGCCTAAAATTTAGAAATGTAAGTGAAAGCAGTCCTGAGGAATTATGCAGAAGTAGTTTTGCATTACTGTAGTAGCTTTAATGTAATTAACATCAGAACATCACAATTACATCTGTATGTTCCTCTGAGATAAAGTAAGTTTTCATGTTGTTATAGTAATGGTGCAAAGCTGAAATAAAGTCAGGTGCGTCCACATAGAGCTGCAACTGAAACTGCTTGTTAAGACTTAATTTACCTATTGGTGTGGTGTGATTTGCATAAGGTCATCCTGGGTATTGGTGTTAGAGGTAGGTATCATCTCATTGGATGACTTAAAAGAATTCATATTGGGAAGGTGTATGACTTATGTTCATGAGTGTTGCAATTTACAGTTAATAAAGTTACATAAATTACAGTAAACCAGCTGTATTCAAGTACTCAATACTATGACTGTTAAAAGGTGTCTGAAGACAAAATCTTTGTTTCACTGTGCCTGTGTAATCATCTTTTCAAGTACATGATCAGAAGCTTGCTCTCCAAGGAGATGGATTTGGAAATTTCTGACAAGTATCAGATTGTTTTTGATAATTTTTTCTCCATTTTAGTATCAGAATAGATGAAGTGATTTAAAGAGTGGAAACAGACTTGCTTCTGGGTTAAGATGAACATAAGATGCTTGCTCTAAAGAGGTTTAACAATAACTTTTTAAAGTCATAGGTCAAAAAAATTATTTGATTTTGAAATGCCATATAAACCAAACAGGCATAACTACCTGAAAGATAATTTTTCAGCAACAATCTGGTGTTTCAGTGTTGCCTGCAGTCTGTTAGATGTAGCGTGGTGTCACAAAATCGGATTGGAAGTGCTCCAAATGAAGCCTGTAATGCCCTCCTGTATGGTAACCAGTGACAGATAAAATCTTCATTGTCTGCTGTTCCCACTTGCTGATAAATGAGTGCAACATCTGTTACTTAATGAGTATCTTAGGGAAAAGGGAGAAGGAGGGAATGTAAAGGTTGTTTTTTTTTTTTTTTATATCCATGTTGACCTGTACATTTAACCTAGTATGCTTTGTTTAGTTTTGTAAAGAGAATGTGGTTTCGTTATGGGAAAATTTGTCTCGTCTTGCTAAGTAGGGCATGTTCTACAATATGCTTCAGGATGAAACAAATTTGAATTGTTGGAAAACAAACTTGCAAAAATAAATTCATGGACCTGATTCCATCTCTGATTTTTGAGGGAGCTTTTTCTTACATAACCCTACTCTGTTCCTGAGCTGTGTTTGTTGCAGAGCATGTACATGCCTTCCAGCATTCCCCAAGCAGCGTGACAAATGTGTGCGCTTTTCTTTCCCTGGAGGGACTAACTGAATCAAAGCAGAACCCCTAATTCGAACCATTACGCTCAAAATAGTCAAATAGAAGAATTCCTTGACCCTGAACTGTTATCTTCAAGTCTTTGCTCCCAAATCAGAGATGTGCAGCATTGTTGCAATGTCAGGAGGATTCCATCAAAAATGCTTATGTTTTACTGAATACCTGTCAGCAGTGGGGCTGTGAATCTGCTGGGACTGGCAGAGTCCATCCCTGCTACGTGACTCAGCAGTGTGTCCAGCAGCATGGGACCTTCTCTTCTGTATTTGGCTGTTTTGCTACTTCATCCCACTCTGCTGAGCCTAGCAGGAAATCTTGCATATCCTGTGGAAAACAACTAATAAGCAAGCTCGGGTGAACTTCATCCAGTCTTTGTAAGGAATTGAAGTATGAATAAATAGAATTGTAGGGTGCAGCCATTACTATGGAGGAGATCAGAAGAGTGCAAGTCAACACAGTAGAAGCATGTACTGATAAAGGTAGGATTTGCAATTCAGAATACAACTATTGAGCATGTGGGAACATTTCAACATATTTAAGTATTATCAGATCTCATACAGATATCAATATTTTCTGTAGTAAACTAGTATATGAACAGTGAGCAGTTGGTACCGTGCAAGGTATTTGGCAAAATTTTTCTCTAAAGGCTCTTAAAAGGGCTTGAACTTGAGTGTAAGGAGAGAGGTTCTTACATGTATGAAAACTAGTTAAAATGTACTGTGAAAAGGACAAAAATAAGTGTTTTCTTTTCATAGTGAAGGGGGGGGGGAGGAGGTCACCGAAGGAATTCCATAAGGATCTGAGCTGAGGCCTGTGCTCTTAATATATTTAGAAATCATTTAGAAAAGGAATGAATAATGAGGTGTTGAGGTTTGCAGACACTACAGGGTAGTTCAGGATAATTAAGAAATCCAAGGATAAAATGACAGTTCAGCTCAATGTGACTACATATATAGAGAAAGCATTTTACATTATTTTACATACAAACCTATGGTCCTTTGGTTTTGATTGTTACTGCTCAAGAGAATGAAACTCTGTAATTAAAATAGATTGGTGAAAGTTTTAGCTCAGCCCTTGGTTACAGAAAGGGGAGTTTAGTTTTAGGAATCATTATGAACAGAATTTGAATAAAGAATAGAACTGCACACCAACAGAATACAGTTGAACTTGAAATAATGTCATGGAGAGTTGATCAGGTTTGCCGTTGCGTCTAACTAGGAGGTACTGTATTATCTAACAAACAGGGAACAGTCAAAAAAAAAAGATGCATCTCTCCTCATGTGTGGTTAAGTTGTGAAACAACTTGCTATGGGCTTTTCCAGCAGAAGCTATTATGTAAAACTATATCCCCACTAGCTCAAGACGCCTGTGAACAAAATACTGGAGTTTGAAGGGGAGAAAACTGGGGCAAGTAAGGATTATGCTTACCCTACCCTTACATTCTTTGCATGACATCTTTTAAAGACTATTGTTTATACCCAGATACTTTTCTAGATAGATTTTTTGAATTCTTTTTTTGTCTGACCTAGTATAGCTGTCTTAGGAAATTTTTCAGTAGGAAAACTTTGTTCTGGCCTCAAGCTCTAATTAAAACTCTAATTAAATTCTTCTGTGAGAGGAAGGTAATAGGGAAAGGAGAAATAATATTTTTGGTGTCTCTTTTGCTATGGTGGAGATATTAATGTGCAGTTTTCCTGTAGTCCTGCTGATAGTGATCTGAATTTACTTCCGATATTCCTTTAGTCATATGGTTGTACTTAGATCATAGTATTTTTTGAGTTGGAAGGGACCTTTAAAGGTCACCTGGTCTAACTCCTCTGCAATGAGCAGGGACGTCTACAGCTAGATCAGGTTGCTCAGTCTGGTCCAGCCTGACCTTGACTGTTTTCAGGGATGGGGCACCCACCACCTCTCTGGGCAACCTGTTCCAGTGCTTCACTATCATCACTGTAAAAAACAAACAAACCACCTTTTTCCTTACATCCAACCTAAATCTTCCTCTTTAGTTTGAAACCATTTTCTATTGTCCTATTACCACAGACCCTGCTAAAGAGTCTGTCCCTCTCTTTCTTGCAGCCCCCCTTTAGATACTGACAGGCTGCTATCGGGTCTCCCTGGAACCTTTTCTTCTCCAGGCTGAACAGCCCCAGCTCTCTCAGCCTGTCCTCATAGGACAGGTGTTCCATCTCTTGGATCATTTTTTGTGGCCCTCCTCTGGACACGCTCCAACAGGTCCATGTCCCTCCTGTGCTGAGGACTCCACATCTGGACGCAGTGCTCCAGCTGGGGTCTCAGCAGAGCAGAGGGGCAGGATCACCTCCCTCGCCCTGCTGGCCACGCTTCTTTTGATGCAGTCCCAGGACATGGTTGGCTTTCTAGGCTGTGAGGGCACGTTGCTGGCTCATGTCCAGCTTGCCATCCTCCAGTACCCCCAAGTCCTTTTTGACAGGGCTGTGCTCTATTCTTTCATCCCCCAGCTTGTATTGATAGTGGGGGTTGCTGTGAGCCAGGTGCAAGGCCTTGCATTTAGATTTGTTGAACCTTATGAGGTTCTCCTGGGCCCACTGCTTCTGCCTGTCTAGGTCTCTCTGGATGGCATTCTGTCCTTTAGGTGTACTAACAACACCACACAGCCGGGTGTCATTTGCAAACTTGCTGAGGGTGCATTCGATCTCACTGTTGATGCTATTGATGAAGATATTAGAGAGCATTGGTCCCAGCACTGACCCCTTAGAGACACCACTTGTTGTGGATTTCCATCCAGCCGTTGAGCTACTGGCCATCACTCTCTAGGTATGATCTCACAACCAGTTCCTTGTCCATCAAACAGTCCACTTGTCAAATCTGTATCTCCAGTTTGGAGAGAAGGATGTTGTGGGGGACCCTGTCAGAGGCCTTAATCTGATGTTTGTTTGTTTTCTGTTAATGTGCTAGTCCTGAACTCCTGGTGCAACAGTATGCTTCCAGCATGTCTACTGCATCATCATGGTACAGCAGTTCTTTGCTTCCTCAGCTTCTTGCATCTGTTGTAAGAAACTGGAGGGGAGCCGCAATGATACAGATTTCCTTCTAACTTCACTACAGAACAGGAGATAAGATTTGAAGCTTTACTTAAAGGCCTGTCTAATGAGATGAACCAGCCTATTTGTAAGTAATATTCCTCCTCTTCTCTGGACTGTTTCAAATTAGAGTGGGATATCCAAACTGGTTAGTGACACATTATTGACCTGAATGAGAACCTGTACTAGAAGAACTTAACTGTAGCTGTCCCTGAACCAGAGGAGACAGTCGTTCTTTGCCATGGCTCATTTTCTTTCCAAGGAGATCCATCTGTGTGATGTTAGGGTTGTTCTGGGCTTGCTAAGAAACATCTTGGCCATGCCTCAGTGTGAACCTCAGTGTAAAAACTAGGAAGACTCTTGATGATGCTTGGTTCTGATGACATCCATTGACCTTGAACTCACTCTCATAGGAATGTGTCTGCAATACAGTCAGGGAAAAAACCTTTATATATGCTTTATTTGAACAAAGAAGTAAATTCTCAGATCCTTAAGATAACTGCCAGATTTTGATTGTTATACTGTGAGAAAGCAGTATGGGAAGTGGAAGTTCAGATATGAAATGCTTGTAGCATTTGCCCATTAGGCACTGAGAACCGTGCCCTGACGTGCACTTGCAGTGTTGTCTAGCAAGACAAAGGCAAGTTCAGCTGCTTAATTAATTGTCAGGATGTAAGTTACTAGTGGGTGCTTGTATGAGTTAGGTGACAAAAAAAAAAAAAAAAAGGGGCTAAGGGTAATAATGAAGTACAGACTGAATTTTCCGGTTTTCAATCATTTGAATCTTCACCAAGACTATGGACTGAAAACTAACATTCAGAATCCATTCCTTCTTCTGAGGGACAAACTCCCATGTCAACTGTGGCTCTTGTGAAAAACTGATACAATAAATTTGCAAGTAGGCTATTGATAAAAGGTTCATTTTTGAGATCAATTTTAACATCAAAATGCCACAATTATTTGAAAATCTTTTATTTGTAAATTACTTGTTTGTACTGACTTGCAGATTTTGACTAGTTGATTGAGAAGTTTCCTGAGGTTTGCCTGAACCCCATTTCATCTACAAAAATGTAACACTTCTGTTGCACAATGTTAGAAGTAAGCAGGGAGAGCTTCCCCATGTGAAGAAACCAAGTTTGTATTGAGGAATTTGATTTTTGAAAGTGTGGATATTTGGCTTTTATAGAACCTGAATAAAAATTAATTAAATTTCTAGGAAAAGATTAAGCAAAAATAAATTAAAAGAAAATTGAGCTTAGAATTTAAAAAGTATAAAGATTTCCACTAGTTCATGCATCTATGCAGTTTTTCCATATTTTACTTTGAAGCAGATGTCTTTGTACTTCTCGATCATTTCTAAAAACATCTAATTTGACTTGATTGTTGTGATTATCATATTTGTTTAGAGAAGCTTACTTAAAAGCGTTTTATAAGCTCTTACTGTTCTTTTGGCAAACATTTAAACTACACTGTATAGCTGAGTAAAAATGACGTTTTGCTCTTTTTCACCAAATCTTGAAGTGTGTGCTTCATGAAGTATGTGTAATTAATACTATACAACCTGAGAATGTCTTTGAAATCATGATTTCTATAAAAGCATTTCTTGATCTAAAGTGTTTCATATGTTTTGAGATCCGCATCTTTTAAGCATTCCAATTTTTCTAAAAATTGCAAAAGCAAGCTTTCCCTAAAGCATGTAAATATAACTCTTTGTCCTCAATTCTATATGCTGCTGAGGAGATTATGTCCTATGGGTAACCCGTCTTGATATGGGACACCTCTGAGAGGCTGCAGCCCATGGACAACATACCCAGATCAGGGATATCCTACAGGAGCACTCCTGAGTTTCTATTACATAGTGATCTCTTCATTGATGGAGAGGTCTATAAAATATCCAGTACAAATAGTAGTTTTCTTGGCTTTTTATGACCTGAGTTTTTACATTTGTAGTGTATTTGAGAGATGTGGCTCCTTACAAATAAGAACATATTAGATGAAGCTGAGTTAATATTTGAAAATATTACCCAAATACTGTGTATTTAATATTACCGGAAGTTTCATGTTTAATTCTAAAGGATCATTTAATTTTGGAATGACTAACTTGTCTGTTCTCTGAGAATATCTTGGCTTCTAGAAATGAAATATGAATGAAATATGTCCGTGTTACTAAATACTTGAAGTTTTGTTTGTTGGAACTTTTGTTGTTATAACAGTAAAGTCAACTTAGAAATTTTCATAATAAGTGAATGTAGAGTGGGCCATTATCATCCTTTTTTTTTCCTTTAGAAAAAAGTTTAAATCAAATTCTATAGCTAGTCATTCGACAGATTGTTACTGCACCTTCTCATTGTTTTATATGGTCATGCATGCACAGGGTATATGTACATCTTAATTTCTTTGAATTTTTTTACTGCAGATTGATGATCCTAATTGAGTAAAGTGCAGATAATATATTTTGTTTACCATTGTCGGATAAGGATGCCATTGATGGAAAATGTTGCTTTTACTTCAATATTTTGATCAAGTTCCCCTTGCATCTCTCGGGGGTCGCATTTAAATTTTGGATACCTGAACAGTCTCTTCAGCTGTATCTATTTGAGTATTATGGCGAGCTTTGAGGTAAAACAACTCGCATTGTAATATCAGTGAAGTGCCTTCCTACTTGAATATGATTTTCCATGTTGTGGAGAGGAAGAGGATAAGCCCTCGTTAACACACTATTCCCTGTGCTGTTTAATGGGTGGACTGTTTCGCCATTGCCTGAAATACATTTTCTCCAGAAGCATAGAATACTTCTGGTGAAGGAGATCTATCTTTTCTGTCACCTGGGTGCTCAATTACTGCTTGTTTGCAGAAGCTCAAAAGAGTTACCAGATAAGTTTTCAATCGCTCTCATGGCCGTATATTTGTGTTATCTTGGACTCTGGTTTCTTGTGCTGGAGCTGTATGGATATTTACATATCGTTCATCCAGATCATGCTTCTGTTTCGTTATAGCTGGGCATTTATTTATGTCTTGATGGATATTTAGCTAACTTGCTAACAGATTGAATAATTTCTAAGTTGTTATACTGTAGTTACTGAGGGTATGAAAATGGGGCATAATTTCTTTTAATGAACACTGTTTGGGAGACACATGTAGGTTCTACCTATGTCATAACACAAGTAGTAAGCACAACAGCAGTGTTGTAAACACAGCAGCTTAGAACAGTTTTAATGTGGTGGTGAGTCCTTATCTGATAGCAGCTCCATGCTTCATAAACTTGCCAACTGTGATAGGCTTTCGGCTATAACAGATTATTTCTGTCCTAACGCTGGCAAGATTGTGCAAGATGCTTATCACCTGAATAACATATTTAAAGTTCATGAGAGTTTGAAAGAGGATCTCTATGATCACAGCCAGCAGAGAAGAAAGATTCTACTCTGCACCAGTTGCATTTTTCCTTCTCTCATGTAGAATGGACAGTAATTGAAACGTAAGTCTCTATGGGATGCTTATTGAATTCTAGAATCAACAAAGAAGATGTAATTGCTCATATGGTCTTTAGTCTGCCTCAGAAATGTTAGCAGAGGTAGGTGCTGTGACATCTTCAACAGATATCGGCTATTCTTCATTGACAATGAAACTCATCCATGGTAACTTTTTTTTTTGAAAGAGAGGGTTGCCACCAACCAATAAGGGTGGTGAAGCACTGGAACAAGCTGCACAGCGATACGGTGGAAGCCTCATCCTTGGAGACATTTAAGGTCAGGCTGGACCAGACTCTGAGCAACCTGATCTAGCTGTAGATATCCCTGTTCATTGCAGGAGAGCTGGACCAGATGATCTTTTAAGGACCCTTCCAACTGAAATGATTCTGTGATTTTCTCCTATGTGGAGGAGAGGTAAAAAAGAAATATAGATATACAAGCAGTCCCAAAAGAATTGCTTCAGTGTGTTTTTGTTGTTTCTTTATGTGTGTGTGTGGCAATGGTTGTGCTAAAACAGTAAAATAGAGCCCTTACGGATCACTGTAAATTATTCTGCAAGCCTAGCAGAATTCTTGGGTGATTATTCCTGAAGCTGTTCTAAGACTTCACAGTTTCTTGAAATGTGCATCTTGACTTATAAAAAGGCTATTTGCCTTAGGAAGTTTTGTGTTAGGTAAAACTTGAGCATAAAACAAAACAAAACCAAAAATGATAACCAAACAGAAAATGCTGTAAGCTGTCTACAGTAAATACAGTGTATACGTTTTATAGTTTTTGACTCATGTATTTCTCAGCTCTTTAGCAAAGCAGGGGATTGAAGTTAGTATCCTGGGATGTGACAAGTGCAGAATAGCTGTGAGTTTTAATGCAATGGTGTATGAAGTTCAGCATGCCTAATGCAGATCAGAGCACAATATGATTAAGTGTCTTAAATTCTGTAGCAGGTGAAAAGAGACTTTTTCATTTGCTGAGCATCCAGATGGCACATAGAGAAAATAGGTTAATCCCTATTTTGTATACAGAACTAGCATGTACTTATTAGCAGATTTCTTCTCCATGAAATTTCCAGTCTGATTACAGTAGAGCTTATTTTCATAGCTGTTGCAGTATTTTCGTTTTAATAATGATCTTGCATTATGTCTAGACTTATTGATCCTGGAGTTCTCGAATGCTATGATGCACCTTAATCAAATTGTTCATAATATAGACAATGTCAAAGGGTGCTTTGAATGTTGTTCCTTCTGTCATGGATGTTTTATTCACTGATAACACTATTTGTAAAAATGAAGTCTTTCACTCATGGTAGAGAAAACTGGAAACTTTTTTGAAGGTAAACATGCTTGAAAGCTCTGTTCTGGTCCTTTATCTTAAATATTTACATCTCCTTTTCTTTGACTTAAAAGTACTTCTGGAATTAGCTTTGGAAACACGTATGTTCTTATCAAAGGGTTATTTTCTATAGGTTATATATACTCCAGGGAAAACAGTCCACAGAAAGGATGATTTCAGTGGCCTGCAAGGTTGCATAGGACAACATGGATGCTCTTCAGCTTGTGAATCACAATCTCTGACTGAAGAAATGTTGCCAGAAGGACCACGAAAGCAGAAGGGTATCTGGTCAGTCTATTTGCAGAGTGGTGATGGAAACGGGTTGAAACAGAAACCTTTTTGTGAAGTAGATGGAGGACTTCCAGAAGAGTTAGGAATGTCCAAGTTGAGTTGAATGCAATCACACCTCTTTTCTAGAGAGAGGAGAGTTGACTCTGTCTGACTTAAGGTGGAAAAAAAACAAACAATCTAAGAATTTTTTTTGAGATGAGGCCTGTCACAGTGAACATGCTGCTAAGCTCTTGGTTTGTCCCAGTTCTTGTGTTTGTCCACTACAGAATGTAATGGTAGTTTTAATTTCAGTAATTCACGCAATAAATATTTTGAAGTCAAATGAAATGGTAATTTGAACAGTCTTTATAGTGGTTTCCCAAACCAAAAAGAATAGAATGGTACAGTTCAGTTGGAAGGGACCTACAAAAATCTAGTCCAACTGCCTGACCACTTTAGGGCTAACCAGAAGTTAAAGCAAATTAATGAGAGCATTGTCCAAACGGCCTGTGAACACTAGCAGACATTGGAGCATCAACTACCTCTCTAGGAATCCTGTTCCAGTGTCTGACCAACCTCATGATACAGAAATGTTTCCTAAAGCCCAGTCTGACTTTCCCCTGGACCGGCTTTGTGCCATTCCTGTCTTGCCATCAGCAGAGCCCAGCACTTTGCTCTGCATTCTCACCTCAGGAGATACAGGGAGCAGTGAGTTCACGTCTCGGCCTCCTCTCCTCCAGGCAGGGCAGCTCCAGTGTCTTCAGCCTCTCCTCACAGGACATGGCTTCAGCCCTGTCACCGATCACCGACTTTGGTGCCCTTCTCTCGATGCATTCAGGTATCTTAACATCCATCTGTGAAATCCAGAACCGAATGCATTATTTAAGGTGAGGCTGCACCAGTACTAAGTACAGCAGAAGAATCACCTCTTCTGACCAGCTGGCCATGCTGTGTTTCATGCCCCCCAAAATGCAGCTTGCCCCTTTTGCTCCCTGGACACACTGCTGGCTCATGCTAAGAGTGCTGTCACTCAGACGTTGTACCTAACAAAAGAATAATGATTGTTTTGAAATATTTTAAAATGTAGCTTCCTTCCTTAAATTGCTTATTTGTCTGTAGACTTTTAGGATATTGATTGCAGAAATAAGAAGAGGCTGATAGTGTCTGTGGAGAAAAGATTGCTTTGATTTTTTTGTGTACAAGTGAGAGATGAAGTGATCGTTGGTCACAATTCTCCAATATTGATGCTGGTAAAGTCTCTTGACAGGACCAGCATCAAAATCCATGGTTGTTTCTGGGCCTGGTTTTTAGAATTTGAGTTTGTTTCCTTCCTCTTCTCACAGCAGATTTGGAAAGGGCCATTGAAAGTACTTTTCTGTGTAAATAATAAAAGCACTGATTACAATTAGTTGTCAGAACTGAGGCTAGCGAAGACCCTAGACAACAACAACAGGTAATTGCAATGGTTTCATCCTTTTTTTCAAATGTTAATGGCTTTGAAAAGTAAACCTAGAATCTTATTTTAACTATGATTAGATAATCAGAGCTGAATGTAATGATTTAGTAATTTGGTATACTATGCTGAAAATGCTCATCTTTGTTCACTTTGGGGATAGACTGCACATATCCAATCCTTTCTAAGTCTGATAAGAACTTTCATTGAAATTAGGCCATAAGATTTTAAATCAAACTTATTAGAGAAATGTGTATATTTTCAGAGCATCTGAAACATTAAATTCTGTGTTTAGACATCCAATGTATCTTCCTCCAATTTGTACTTTTTAAATTGTTTCATAAAGGAAAGCTCAGTTCTGGGTACCTGTTAAGATATCCCAATTTACCTCCAAATAAAGTCTTATACTTGAACTTGATGCTGTCTTTCTGTCAGTGAGCAGCAAAACATAATATTTTAGAATGGATTTTGCTAGTGTTTTTAATTTTTAGTGTTCTGATTACAGTTTATCACAATCAGTTTTGCATTTAAAACTGACTTAAAATAGTGCAGGTCATTGGTGACTATCAAATCTACGTATTCACTTACATATTAAAACGTGAGTTGGGGACATGAACTGACATAGTTCCGACAAACTTTGGGGATTAACCAAAGACTTTTGTCTGTTTAATTACATTTATCCCTGATATTTCAGGTGCCCCACATTACTTAATTGTAGCATTGTTGTGGTGTGTTTAAGATCCAAGCTTATGTGATTATTTCAAATACAATTTTAAGTACACTTAGTTTTAATAACTGATTATTTAAAGAACATCTGAATATTTTTCTCAAAAATTTAAGATTTAATTGGGCTGAGTGACTTAGATACGTGATTTAGAAAACTTTTCTTGTTTTAGTCTTGACTGAGTCACACATCTCCAGCGTTCTCTTCTAGTCTTGCTGGAATGTAGGCCAGGCTCTCTAAAAGCAGGAATATGTTTTCTACCATGTTTACAGTTTTGGTGCTTTGAGTTCATGAGACCTCCTTCTTTAACTATCACAGTAAAACTAAATGCTTCCTAAGCACACAAATAGAATCAGTTGATTGTCAGCAATGGAAAGGATCCCTTTGCAACAAATCCTAGGGAAGAACAACAGAAAATTCTGTTACAGTATATGCTGGTGGATTTTTCTGTCACTTGAGCAATTACAGTGATGCTTTATAGAGACTCTGCTGGAAGTCTTGATAATGGATCCTTCAGGGCACAGCATCTGTAGGTCTTCTCAGAAACAGGTTTGTGTTGTCACAAGCAAGCGTAAACTGCTTCTGTCTGCTGTCCCCTTTCTTTCTGAAAGGACGAATAGTAGATGTCCAGGGAGGGAGAAGAAAGACCTAGGAGGGTGCTGTGGCTCTGTGCAAGGGTTGCAGGACAGAAGCTTTACTGTTAAAAACCAGTGTTTTATTTTTTGCAGAAATAGAAGTGCCAGCTATATAAGCTCGCTTGTTTTAATCTAGCACAAATCTATACCTTGTGGAGGAGGAGATAAATTGTGCTAATAATCTCCATACGTAGTACATTGGAGATAGCGTTTTTGTAGTGTTTTCGTTTAGAGGAATGACTCATTAATCAGTTTTGCTTTGATATCTCATTCTTTTTTTTCTTCAGCTGACTTAGTATCTGATTAATACAGGGAAATTCGCTTGTCTGCATGCTTTGTGAATTAGAAGTTAGTGCCATGTCTTCACAGTGTCTTCTGCTTACAAAAGGAAACTTAGGTGGGACCTTTCTACTGACTTCACATTTAGAAGTACTATCACTGACCAAATCTTATGCCAAACTGCATCTGCACTGGGAAATGATGCTTGCTTACACAGCAAACACTGTTGTGTTAAAAATGTTAATTTCCTATGGAGCAAGATGGCCCATACCTGCCAAATTTCCATTACTCAGAAAAATAAAAGAAGCATGAGAAACTCCTTTTAGAAAACTAAAATGCTCGTTTCTGTGTTAAAAAAATTGGAAATACAGTTATGGAAGACAAAATAGAAAAAATGTGATTTTAAATCATACTTTGACTTGCAATGATTGAATCCTTCTTTCAGTTGATTTGAGCTTTTGTTTCTTTAGGCTGTCACAAAATGGCTGTGTCTTTCTTGTTTTATGCCAAATGAACATCTCACTTTGGGATTTATCCTGCATTTGGCTATGAAAATGTATTTTTAATGCAATTTCGTGATAAAATTAAAAAAAATTCAAAACAGACATAATACATACAATGCTTTCTTCCTGTCTTGTACTCTGAGATGGCATTCTTTCCCTCCTTTCTGAGGCTTTTCTTAAACTTGCATTTCAATTGTGTTATTTAATTAGCTAGAAATTATAGTTATTAGCTAGAGATAATAGTTGTTATCAAGTCACAAAATCTTCAAGAGCATGTTAAATTTTATAACGGCTCTATAGAGAAATATTGATTCTAGATGCATTTTATTGAAGTCAGAAACCACAATGTCTTCTCACATTGACCATGATAGACACGATAGGCAGTTAAAATT
Source organism: Penelope pileata (assembly GCA_013396635.1). Classification (NCBI taxonomy): domain Eukaryota; kingdom Metazoa; phylum Chordata; class Aves; order Galliformes; family Cracidae; genus Penelope; species Penelope pileata. The sequence continues at coordinate 325,374 of WBMW01006475.1, read as the reverse complement.
GGCAGTGAGACTACTTGTTGTGGACTCTCTCCCTGCTGTAGCTTCATTTTGGAGTTCAGCTATCATAGCTGATTGAAGACATAAATTTAAGTTCTTAGTCTAGTTAGATTAGGAAGATGAGAAAAAGCAAGTGACTATGAAATTGCTAATTAATCCAAGAGAAACTGCGGAGAAGTTGAAGTAAAATAAATGTCTCTGTTTTGTTTCTGAAATTCAGTTAACTCTTGTATGTTGTAACAACCGAGTTTTAATATCTCTTTTTTTCATCCAAATTAAAAAAGGCAAGACTACTTCAAATGATTGGTACAGTATTTTTTTTAAGCGCATTTGTCAGGAATTTGGAACTGAAAGTAGAAATTTTGACCAAAGGGAAATGCCATTAGTTTGTTCCAATGAAGAAGTAAATATTAATGAAAGGTTTATATCACTCTTGGAAGGCTCTATCGGAAAAAAAAAATCAAATAAGGAAAAGGAGAACTGGCAAACACTGTTCCTGAAGTTGTCGGGAAATTAAATAAAACTGGGTTATGAATGTTTAATTGTTCAAGGTCTCATACAAAATTTTCATTAGTTGAAGACATCTTTCTAGTTTTGAGCTATTGGAAATTTTTAGGCATTATATTAATAATATAAGAAATCAGAACAGTATGCATCATTCAGGAAGATGCTTGAGATTTGGGTTTCAAATGTGAACTAGAAAGTTTTGCCTTTTAAATCACTTATGGGTATACTAAATTTTATAAAATTTTGTTTTACTGTACTGAAGCATACATGAAAGTATTAACTTGAAATACATTGTGTAATGTATGGCTTTGGTTCCAAAGCCATGTGATACCTTTGATCATTTTAAGTTCCTAGTCTCCAAAACATTTTACAAAGTATCTAGAGTAGCCCTGCTGAGAAGGACCTGGGGGTCCTGGTGGATGAAAAACTGAACGTGAGCCAGCAGTGTGCTCTTGCAGCTCGGAAGACCAATGGTGTCCTGGGCTCCATCAGAAGAGGGGTGGCCAACAGGGACATGGAGGTGATTGTCCCTCTCTACTCTGCCCTTGTGAGGCTCCATCTGAAGTTCTGTGTCTGGGCCTGGTGCCCCCAATGCAGGAAAGATGTGGAACTGTTGAAGGGGGTTCAGAGGAAGGCCACAGAGATGATCAGAGGGCTGGAGCACCTCTCCTACGAGGACAGGCTGAGGGAGCTGGGCTTGTTCAGCATGGAGAAGAGAAGGCTGCGGGGGGACCTCATTGCAGCCTTCCAGTATTTAAAAGGAGGTTATGAGCAGGAGGGAAATCAACTTTTCAAAAGGGTAGATACTGATAGGACAAGGGGGAGTGGTTTTAAGCTGAAGGAGGGAAGGTTTAGATTAGACATCAGGGGGAAGCTCTTCACTGAGAGAGTGGTAAGGTGCTGGCACAGCTGCCCGCAGAGATTGTGGATGCCCCAGCCTTGGACGTGTTCAAGGCCAGGTTGGATGGGGTCCTGGGCAGCCTGATCTAGTACCAGATCTGGAGGGTGGTAGCCCTGCCTGTGGTAGGGGACTGGAACCTGATGATCCTTAGGGTCCCTTCCAACCCAGGCCATTCTATGATTCTATGCAAGTCTTATACACATTGTTGAGGTTTTGAAGGAAACAATATTACATTGTAGTGTGCAAACAAAAGGAGGTAGTTAAAATGGGTTTTGAAGTCAAAAGGTATTGTTTTGGTACTATCAGTTCTGAATATTAGCTTTTACCTTAAGTGAAAACTGAGAAGCCTAATTTATATTAAAATGGTAATAATATTTTAAGTTGATGGTAAGTATATTTTAAGTAACATTATCTGAATTTACTGACCTTAGTCTAGCTGCGATCTGCTCAGTTAAAATGAATAACTTTTCCACACAGGCATGCACATTTGCTTACTTGTCTGCTATGACTCTCTTCACTTAACAAGGCAGCTTTAACTGTTGAGGTCCTTACAATGTTTAAGCGTAAACAGAGAAGTACCTTCCACGTGGACTTGGTGCTCTGTTCATTTACTTCTGGGTACCTCTTCCTCACTCTGGTTACAAACCACTAGCTGGAGAAGAGAAAGACGGCACAGCTAAACTTGACAAGATACATCCCTTGAATAAGTTCAGCAGGTTTGTTTTTGGAGATGAGAGCAGGAATGAAAATTTGAAGATAGGAAATGGAGATCAGCACAGTCAGGCCAGACAAGTAGGTTGCTATGTAACCCAACAGTTTGCCATAATCTGCACTGGTCAGCAATCACACATCTTGGTGTCATTCTTGTCATTTCCCTCAGCTTTATCATCAGTATTATCCTGAAATCTCTGCTGTTCTCTTCCAAAGCATCATCATTCCAACCACACCTGTTTTCTGACTGTTTCTGGAATTGAAGCAAGCTATGTGGTAACTTAATCCCTTTTGCCACCCTGAATTCCGTTCAAGTATCATCTAGCAGTAGATGAGAGATGATTACCCCAGGTAATGTCAAAGGGATTACAGAAGACTGAACAGGTATGAGGCTAGTTGGAGGAGCGGAGGGCTGTGAGAGTAAGGATGTGATCCAGTGAGCTTTGAAGTGCTCTGCTTTGTGCAAACACCTTCTGTGATTTATTTCTTTGTTGCAGGAAAATATGCTGCATAAGTAGAAGAAAATGCTTTTATATCCCTGTTTACTTGGTATTGAATTAGAGTACACTTTTTTTTTTTTTTTTTAAATGGAAATGACGTGCGTCTTGCAGTAGAGTAGTGGTATGGAAGAGCTGAATTCATTTTAGAATGGTTAAATAGGACAAAATGTCAAGGTCAGAATGCATATAGTAAACAAGAATGAGTTATATAGCCTAAGAAAAAAAAAATACTCTCAACATACTGTTTTGATTATATGTGTAGATAATGTTTTAACTAAGTAAATCTGCAGAAAATAGTGCGTGTACAGAAGGCAGCATAAGTGCTTGACATCTCACTTTAAAAAATAAAACTCTCACTATACATTAATTCAGCCTTTCCTCTTTCAACTTCCTGTTGAGATTAGAAATCTTTCTCAGGGTAAGTTTATTTTTTTTCAGTCCGAGTGACTTTTCTGAATATAGTTTAGGGGAAAAGCTGAAATCATTCTGGTGTAAACAATGATGTGATAAATACTCTGTGGAAAGGAAAGGGTGTCTTCAAGAGAACGTGAGTAACGTTTCGTTTTCCTTTTGTGTTCATTCCCTAATACATGTTCAAGAGTGCTAGATATTTTTCTTTGTAGAGGAATTCTGGAGTTTGATTTATGACTTGCTTAATTGCAGTGATAATTATTGGGGATTTCATATCTGTTTCTTGTTAGAGAGAAAGCGTGGCATGAGTTCAGGTGTATGTCAGGCATAATTTGTGTTCTGCAATCAGTAACCTTGAAACAGGTAATTATTAGATGTTATACAGGGTGGGTTTTTAAAATTTGTTTATTTTTCAGAAATTGCAGCCTGAACATCAGTACGGTGCTCGAGTTCTACTGAAATTGATCCTTTCCTTTGTGTACACACTTCATGTGCACACAGCAAATCAGAGTAGGTTTCTATTAAATTAAAAATTTACCAGGAAAAAGCATAGTATTAAAAAACATGTAAGAGTGCCATCTGCTGACCTCTGTCACAGCTGAGTTATACGTGTGGGCACTGGAGAAGTCATTGCAGAGAAAGCAGAGCTCCTGTCAGCTGACCCAAACTGAGAAATGAGCTAAATTTGGTGAGAGAAGTCAATACACTTAGAGCTTGCACATATAATGAAAACCAAACCCAAATAAAAATAGAAATATATATATATGCTAAGAATTTTCTCACCTATTTTTTGGCTTGTATGTTGACAAATAATGAAATTCCACTGAAAATTCAGGTCAGTCTGATGCTTTTCTTCTGCTGAAAAATATATTTGACTTTGTTCTTGGAGTCGACATGAACAGTTTTGCAGTCCTACAGTGAGACAGTCATCCAGCATGGGAGGGTGCAGGAATTTATGATTAGAGAGGAGGAAAGGCTGACAAGACTGCTTGTTTCAGTGGCAATACATTCTTGGACTGTCTTAAGATGGTCATGAAACTGTCTTTACTAAAGTCTTCATTCAAATCATTCTGAACATCTTTCTGTCATATTAACCTCTGTCATCCTTTACTCCTAAGCAGCTTTCTACAAAGTTTTCATTGTATGAGGGCTACTCTGAAAGTAACGCCTCCTATTTTATGATGTTGGCCCATGACATCAGAGGTGCATGTTGGTGGTATGTCAGTAGAGGTTGAACCTTTCCACCAATATTCCATTCCAAGTTGTTGCTGTGGGACAGATGTCAGCAAGGGGCACTCTGACACAATAGTGTCTGACGTGGATGGAGCAAAGGTGTGGAATTGAATTCCTCCATGTGGAAAAAGTGATACCTGTTGACATTCACTGATGCTTGCTGAACGTTTCTGGAGACCAAACAGTGGATGTGAGCACAATGAGGCAGTGGTGGTGCATTTCAGCAGTGGTGACAGCAACTGTGGGTCATCTCCGCTGGTGCAGATTTTTATGAGTGCAGCATGCAGTCTCTTGTTCATCACTGGCAAAAATACACAACACATTGTGGTGACTGTGTTGAAAAGTAGCACTTAGTAGCTGAGAATTTGCTCTATCAAATGGTGTTATTAATCCTATCAAATAGGAGGCATTACTTTCAGAGTGACCTACATAGTATGCCTGTTTTTAGGAATTTCATTTAAAGATTGCTTTCGCTAAGAGTTATATAGAAATATACTTACTGCTTGGTTTGAGCTGAGGAAAAAGGTGGAGAGAAAAATACAAACTTTTAAAGTAATTGGGTGCAACATCTGGAAGAGCAGTGATCTTGAAACTGAAAATTTATTAGAAGTCCTGAAAACTGACTTAACAGCTGGGTAGAGAATTATACTGTTAGGCGTCTGTGTATGTGTTTTGCAGGACTGAGCAACCAAAGACATTGTATTCAATATTAGGTAAAATGTTTATGTTGGCATTGTTTTTACTTATGTATAGTAATGAAAGATTATGGTTCCAGTGTTTCACATGACTGAAGAACTTAAAAGAGGGAATTGTAGCAGCCTCAGTTGATCTTCCTTTATACTGTGATGTAGTTTTTTAAAAAATGGGAGGGGGAGAATACAATGGAGCATTATGATAGTCTAAAAATAGTGAGCAAAGTAACTGCCAACCTTTTTAATTTTTAAGATTTACTTTGAAAAATTGTTTAATCATAGAATCCTTAGAGTTGGAAGAGACCTTCAAAGGTCATCTAGTCCAACTCTCCTGCAATGTACAGGGGGACATCTATAGCTAGTTCAGGTTGCTCAGAGCTTGGTCCAGCCTGACCTTGACTGTCTCCAGGGTCGAGGCTTCTACCACCTCTCTGGGCAACCTGTTCCAGTGCTTCACCACCTTTACTGTAGAAAACTTTTTCCTTAAATCTAACCTAAATTTCTTCTCTTTCAGTTTGAAGCCATTCCCCCTCGTCCTATCCCCACAGACTCTGCTAAAGAGTCTGTCCCCCTCTTTCTTATAGCTCCCCTTTAGATATTGAAAGGCAACTATCAGATCACTTTGGAGTCTTCTGTTCTCCAGGCTGAACAGCCCCAGCTCTCTCAGCCTATCTTCATAGGGGAGGTGTTGCATCCCCTGGATCATTTTTGTGGCCCTCCTTTGGACGCGCTCCAACAGGTCCATGTCCAGGTCCATGTTTAGGAGACATTTACTCCAGCATACAACAAGAAATTCCACAAAATCACTTTGCATAAGAAACCAAAACAAATCTAACAGAAACTACTGGATCTGAGCAAAATATATATTTTTTTATTGTTGGCTTCACAGCTGTTCCTTGCAACCGTTATAGTTTTTTGAAGTCTTATTTTTCATTTGCATATTTCAGACTGTGGTTTTGCACTCAAATTCTATGTGGAAAAAGGACAAGCAAATACAATTGCCATCCTTGGACATAAGGTTTTTTTTGAGAGGAGGGGGAGGGAGCATATAGGAAAAAAAGGTAAGAAAGATTTATGTTTCAGAAGTTTTAACTGTGATATATCATCCACCTCTTCATTATTTATAATTCAGGAGAAATATAGAGGCGCTGCCTGAGCATGCAGAGATTCACTCTCTTGATGGAAGTCAAAGTCCAACTGGAACTGAATCTGATGAGAGATGTCAAAAGCAACAACAACATAAATGGAAAGTGCATAAATGGAAAAAGGAAGACTGGGGAAAATGTGGGGCTATTGCTGAATGGAGCAGGGGCTATGTTGACACAGGACCTGGAAAAAGCTGAGTTGCTGATTGCCTTCTTCACCTTGTTTTTTATTAGAAAGTTCAGCCTTCAGGCCTTCAGGAATCCCAGGCCCTAGAGCAAAGAGAGAAAGGCTAGAGGAAGGAATACCTACCCTTGTTGGAAGAGGATCAGGTCAGGGAGAGTACTAAAGCTAGCTGGATATCTCAAGTCCATGGGTCCTTGCTAGAATGCACTGGTGAGTGCTGAGGGCATGATGACAAAGCCACTCTGTCATCTCTGATTGGTCATGGTGATTGGGAGAAGTGCCCATAGACTGGAGGAGAGCAAACATCTCTCCTATCTTCAGGAAGGGCTAAAAGGAAACTGGTTGGTCAGCTTCACCTCCATCTCTGGGAAGGACAGCTTATCCTGGAAGCCATTTCCATGCATGTGAGGGTATTGTGTACCCTGATGTCAGAAGACCTTTTTGACCCTGTCTCCAACGAGAATGTCAGAAAGAAGCTATTATGCATGCATTGGTTAAGAGGCAGTGAAGTGGATTGAAAACCAACTGAATGACTGGGCCCAGAGGGTGACACTATGTTTAATTACACCGATTGGAAACTTGTGCACATCTTCAAAAAACATGGACCTTCATGTGGTTAGCTGAATAGTTCTTTGGATTTCAGTGACCATGTTGCCTAGACCTTTGCTGTCAAAATTGACTGCTTATGTAGCTCACTTTTAGATGTTTAAATTAAGAATGCCTTTAAACTGTTCTGAAGTTCCACCTGCCGTTCATCAAAGACCTCACCGTTCTTTCTAATACTGCTTCAGTTCAGGAAGCTGAATCTGGCCAGGTTTCACAAAACATGAATTTTAGGTCTAGGATTCCCATTTTGAAGCTTTTTCTTTTATTGGTATGCCTGAGCTCATTTTGGGGCTTGTGTTCATCTCTTCCAAGTTCTGCTGGCAGATGCTTCTTTTATCTTTATGCTGAATCATAGATCTTCCTTTCACTTTTGCTGTGCATAACTATCTTTTCCTTTGGTATATATTTTTCATAGTCAAGAGGGTAAAACTTGTCTCACTATACTTTGTTCTCGTATCTTGTTTGACAACCTAGTCTCCTTTATTTCTTTCCTTTTTCTCTTTTAAGTTCTTTAACACCAAAGTACCAAGACACTATTGTAACCTCATCTCTGATGTGTTTAAATATGTTATTCAAACTTTTGCTATTTAGTCCAAATGTTTTTCAGTTCTTCTAACCATATTTTATAGAATTCTATGTGCTTAGTGAGCTTAGTTTGTTTTCCCTTTTTGAATGGAAACTCCTCAGTTTAATAACAAGTCATTCAGTGATGGTCCTCCTTGCTTCTCTGACTGGTGTGATGCTATTATTACAAGTGGGCTTTTTTTCCTTACTGGCAGTGTTTATTTTTTAGAATACTATGTTGTTTTCTTCCCAGTCTTGTCTTAATACTGACTTTTAAATGTACGTTGATCAATTCTAGCTTGGAGAACATCACATAGGGCAGCTTGTGATTTGTCCTCTAACCTGAACTATGTTTAATAATTAAAAAATAATTTTGAGTTCTTGTGATAAATAATGATGATAAAAGACTTGATATACTCTGTATATACTTGACTTACATGGGAGCCCTTAGCTTCCCAAGGTGAAATTTCAGTATAATCATTAAAAGAAATAATGCAGAAACTTGCATATTTTTACTATTACCTATCTGAAAGTGTAGTCTAATGGGAATTTTTATAATTGTTTTTTTTTTTTAATTTTAAAACTTTTTGTCATATTTTCAAAAGCAGTAAGATCAGGCAGTTGTATAAAAAGATATTCTGTCTTGCACCCCTGCTATAAGTGTTGGGAAATAGACTCAAAAGACAATCTTCCATATCATAGACAGATGTGTGTTTCATATGTATCTCTATGTATATATATTTGGGTGATGGTGGTGCTGGGGTGGGATTTCTTTTTGTGGTGCTTTCAGGAACCTTAGTTGTTTGATACTTTGTAATTTGTGGTTAGCTTTGTCCCCTAGGGCTAGTGTTGCTGCTTTTAATTTTCAGTATTACTTTTCTCTGCACTTCTTTTTTGGATGGAATTCCTTGTTCTTGTTAAGGGAATCTGGGTCTGTAGCTCGTGTGATTGTACTGCCTTACAATGAGTGTAGGTGCCTGAAATACAGAAAGATTTTTAATGTATTTATTTTTACTCTCTAGTGAATTTCTAGGTGTTACAGCTTAATTTATTGCCTTGTAAAATCAAGCAACTAGGACGTTAAAAATTTCTGTAAATTACTTATTATTGATTTTAATGATTATTTGGTTTTGGAACGCAGTCTTACAGATTCCTAACATATTTTATTTATAAAGATTTGAAATAAGTTTAGTGTTTTGCACTTTGAGTCTCTTTAATATGCGACAGGTTTTCTCTTTACATTTTTTTAAATAATAACTTAGGTCAGACATCTTCAGAGAATTGCATCAGAGCACTAGGGGATTTCATGCTTACTTAACTTAAACAATGGTGTAAAACCTCATTGCTTCCAAATCTTTCAGATCCTTCTTTTTGTTTGCCTGTTCCATTATGTATAGTTGAATTTGACTAAACTTTAAGTGCTTAGGGAAAAGAAAACTGTGTTAAAAGAAGAAAAGGAAAAAAAAAAAGGAGGAAGGAACTGCATTTCAGTTTTCATTTTCGTGTGCAGTTTCCAGCTGCTTGTCACTAAGACTATCCAAAGGGCTCCAGGCGTAAACTGCTTTGGCATTGCTATGCCAGAAATGTGGTAGAGGGCTGCTTGGGTGTCGTGGATGTTGAAAGTGAAATGGGTAAGGCATCCATGCCTGGCCTGGTTTCTATTGCCGTGCCTTGGCTAGACGGTTTTGCTCACTCCGAGTTGCATGGATGGTTTGTTACTGAAGTACAGAACTTAGTTTGGCTTTTCCAATGGTTGACTTTTTGTGATATTAAAAATGAGATATGATCTCCATAAATTTTTATCAAAGCTTCTTATTTGATAAGCCAAATGATTATCAGCTGCTGTGTGGACTTCTCAAAACATTCAGACTTATCAGTCCTGATACGTGAGAGTTACACTCCTATTCCCTGTTTTTGTTGGAATAGCAATCATTTCATCCACGCAGGGACTTCTTACAGTGCTACTATAAGACTATATATTCAGAATTTTTTCCATGTACGTGGTTGCCAGATTGATAGTCTTTGAAGGAGAAAATGACAAAATCTCAAGTATTTTATGAACCCATGCATCTTTACTTGAGTGCACTTTTCCTTTCTCTTTCTTTGAATATATGCCTGCTTCCTCATTTGGAGTCATTCCTCAATGACAGTGTCAGCTAAACAAAAGCTTTTTCAATATATCTGGAATCTCTGAAATGGTGACATTACTGTTTCTTTTCTAATATTGAAAATGTCCTGTAGTTAAATGAAATATTTATAATGGACTCCAAAATCTGTTTATTGCAAGCCTACAATTTCTAATACAAGGTTGCTCCGAAAGAAATGCCTCCTATTTATTTCCGTGGAAACTACAGCAGCTACAGAGAGCACAATAACACTATTTGATAGAGCAAATTCTCAGCTACTAAACGCTGTTTTTCAACACAGTCACCACCATTAGCTATGCATTTTCACCAGCAATGAACAGGAGCCTGCGTGTTGTGCTTGCAAAAATCTGCACCAGCGGAATTGCCCCACTGTCCTTGTCAGCACTGCTGAAAAGCACCACCTCACTGTGCTCACATCCACTGTTTGAATTTTTTTCTGTTCAGTTCCATCACTTTGCTTCATCCTCACTTCCATGTCAGACGCCATTGTGTCAGAGTGCCTCTCTGCTGCCATCTGTCACACAGCAACAAAATGGAACGGAATATTGGTGGGAAGGTTCAGCCTCTACTGTCATACCACCAACATGCACCTCTGACGTGGGCCAATGTAATAACATAGGAGGCATTACCTTTGGAGTAGCCCTCATACAAATAGATTTTTATTATAGAAACAAAATTATTGGTAGCTTGGCATTATAAATTCTTTCATCTTTAAAAAGTATTTCTCTTTCCAGCTTTTTAAAAAATGTTTGCAAAGGAAATACTTATGTTTACTAATGCAAGACTGTTTCTATGTAAATAGTTTAGTTACCTATGGGAAATCAGTAAAGTTTTTGCATGAAAACTTTCATTCTTTCAGCATCCTGATGCTAGGGATGTGCATAGAGAATAGAGTCAAAAGGAAGCCAGCTGGGCCTGGGCAAAAGGCACCATTGTATGTCTCTGGTTTCATTACAGCGAAGTCATTTGGAACAGGCACAGAGCAGTGAGACACAAAGGCCTGTGGGATAGTAGAGACTCTTTTGTTAGTGCTTAATAAGCAGAATGTAAGGGCAGCTGACAGTGGAAGCAGGTGGAAATGCTGGAAGTAATTACAAGCAGTGAACACAGACTTGAGAATTCCTGTGATAAAAGATAGTGAATAAGCTGAAGACACAAAAATAGTAGTTTATATCTTCTACTATTTAAAAAAAAAAAAAAAAAAAGTCAATGGATATCTGTTTTGGTGAGGATAGACAAACACATAATGTAACTAATTTCGACACCTTTCAACTACAGGTAGTATTGAAGATTTGTGCATACAGTGTTAAATTGTGCTTTGCAGTTCTGTATGCAAAGAGTTTGGCTTCACTCTATACAGTAATTTATGGATTCCTAGCAAATACACCATTGCACAAATGAAGCACTTGTTCTTTTAATGGTATGGAATATTTTTGCAGAGGGCCACAAAGATGATAAAGGGCCTGGAACATCTCCCTTATGAGGAAAGGCTGAGTGTCCTGGGTCTGTTCAGCCTGGAGAGGACTGAGAGGGGATCTTGTCAATGTTTATAAATATCTTAAGTGTGGGAGTGAAAGTGATGAGGACAGACTCTTTTGGTGATGTGTGGTGATAGGATGAGGGGCAATGGCCTAAAACTAGAACACAGGAAGTTCTGTACCAATATGCATAAGAACTTCTTCACGGTGGGGGTGATGGAGCATTGGAACAAGCTGCCCAGGGAGGTTGTGGAGTCTTCTTCTCTGGAGATATTCAAGACCCGTCTGCTCGCCCACCCATGTGGCCTGCCATAGGGAACCTGCTTTGGCAGGGGGATTGGGCTCGAAGATCTCTAGAGGTCCCTTCCAACTCTTGCAATTCTGTGATTCTGTGGTAACAAAAGGAGGCCTAATCTCACAGAGCTGAGATCCAATAAAAATAATTAAGGAGTGTGGATTTTGGTTTCAGTCTGAGCAGGAGGGTTATTTGTTTACTTTTGAATTGTGGTAGTTAGAAATTTTTTCTGCTGTGTTATTGGATGGGACTTCTCTATATTTTTGTTTCAAAATGGCCATTGTCTAACACTGATTCTAACATTGTAATGGTGGTAAAATTATATATTTTCCTATTTAAGGAATCATTTAAGGAAAACAAAACCCAGACAGTATTGCAGAATGTGCAGTATCAGAAAAGCAAACGTAGCAGAAGAAATGCTCTCTGGCTTAGTACCATCCCCAGGACTGGCAGTGTGTCTAAGAGTTCAACATAAGTTTATTATACTTAATTGCATTTTGTTTGTCTGGGCCTATTTTGTCTGTTATTTGTTTTGTTTTGTGACAATTTGGGCTACAACCTTAAAAGCTGAGTATTCTAATATTCAAAGTCATGAACTATGAAAAGCCTGCTGTACTTGACTCTTGCTTGGATGATAAGTATGTTAATCCAGAAAGTCTTTGCAAACACCGTATATTTTAATCTTCTTAATTAAGTGTTTATTGAACTACTCAGACTGTAACATGATCAGTTTATCAATACTATTATATTTAAATGCAAGTTGAATGGGGAAAAATAAGTCCCGAGTTTCATAAATGAAGTGTTCCTTAACCAATGGAATCTTAGGGCATTCTTAATTTTTGCATATCTATTTACTTTTTGAAGAGGAAATCTATTCAATATTTACATTACTGTTCAAGATCACAATCCTCTTTATACGTTACAAATAATACCAGACTTTTGCCAGGTGTGATGCCATATACATTTCCCATTGGACAAGCATGAACAACTATTGAAAGCATGAAGGTCTCAATTACTTTTTAACTCACTGACACACCTACCGAATATAGTGCTTTTTTTTGGCCTCCTTATCACACAGGAAAATGACTACAGTGAAATATTTACATCATAAAGGTAACTTAGTGAATCCCTTCCAACTCTTTAGGAAAAACTGATTCCTGTAAAACACTAATGCTTTCCTAAGGTCCTAAATTACTGGGCTAACTAAGTTTAAGTGATAGATGGAACGGCAAGTTTCATCTTGGAGTATTGCTCTCACATTCAAGACCAGTAAAATAGCAACGATATATTCTGTGGTGAATTTTGAGAATTATGTTATTTGAAAGAGTAGATGAGAAGTAAGATGTAGAGTACTGTAAATTGATATCTATTTATATATTTTGTCTATTTACATAAAATTCTTGGGGAAAAAAACCCTGATGTTCTGCAAGAATGGTTTATAGGGCCATACTGGAATTATCTTAAATTCTTTTCAGTGTTGAAGAAGTGGCAAAAACAGTGTGTGTGTAGACATTGACACTGGTCAGATAAAAGCCTCAGGAGTTCCCTATATACAGAGAATATAAACCATATTTATGAATAGGGAATAGCTTACTAAGCAGCACGTAGTAATATACAGGTAAAGCTGAGCATTAACATGTATGACTGTTCACATAAAGACCTCTTGAATTCTCGTGCATATTTTTTACATTGCTGTTGTGCAAATTAAATGTGTTCAGTAATTACAGTCATTTAAGTGATTCTTCTTCTGGTACATCTTCAGAAAAATTCTTCCCAGTTCAACAAGTTGAATACAGAAAAAAAAAAAGCTATTTTAGTATTCATTAAGAACATAATAGAACTTAAAGTTTAAACATAAAAGTAGGTTTTATAAACAAATCTTGAATACTATTATTTAGCTGTAGTCATAGAACAAAAAGAAGTTGCATAACTAATGAAAAATAGGAGTATAATAAAGAACAGCAAGTTAGCAAGGAAGAAGATAAAGACATTTCTAAGTATTTATAAGGCATTTCTAAGAGAATGGGAAGGAGGGGCTGAGAGAAGATTTCCTTTTTATCATTGTTAAGATTACATGGAAGAAAAATGCTTGAATCATTTAACAATTAGGAAAAATTAAATGGGCTTAAACCTTTGTATTTGCAGGCTAAGTGAAGATGGGTGAAGAATGCAGGGCTACAGTAATTTTTCATAAGAAAACTAAGAAGTCTTATTTAAAGGGGTGGTGGTTTTGGTTTGGTTTTTGTTTTGTTTAGTTTCTTGGAAGATAACTTAAATGCTGCTAAGGAGCATAAGTTTTCCGAAATGAATCTGTTTATACTTGCTGCTAAAAGTATTATAAAATTCTAAAAGTAAATGACTGTAAAGTTTTTCCCAGCACCTTCCCTTTCCATTTTCTCCTCTCTGTGATCCAATTTTGTGCATAAATTCTTTGAAAATGTCAAAGAATACATGCCAATTACTCAGTAACAATACAGACATCACACTTTTTTCAATTATTTTTCTCCCTTTTTTCCTTTCTCTGCTGTGCCTAGAGCTTCTCCAGTCCCCCTGCCTCCCCCTTCTCATCCCCTCTGTCTAGCCTTCAAAAGTCATTTGTTTTCTGTGTCTGTAGGAGAACATCTTGCAGGAAAGGACATAAAGCTCTGTCAAATCAACTTATCAAAAAAGGTGAGGGTGACTTGATTTGAAGTGTATAGGGACCTCCTTGTAATAAGATTTTCCGTTATAAAAGTCTTGTTAATCTAGTGATAAAAAACATAAGAACAAGTGGCTGAAAGCTGCAACAAAGCAAATTAAAAAGGAGATGCCCTTTTTTAATAGAAAAAAGAGGCACTATAGGATTTTGCCCAGGTGAAGCAGTTGAGTATCCATCTCTTCTTACTAGATGTTTTTAAATCAATGCCTTTTTAGTCAATGCCTTTCTATAATCTTTAGGAAATCTAAGCACAGCCAATCTCATGTTTCTTTCAGAAAGGCTCTATAATTTGCTTAAATTTTACTACAAAAGCAAAAATGCATTCTGACAACAACTGCTGCCGTTTTAAGGTAGTTTCCAGAGAAGAGCAAATGAGATTTTCTAAGGAAGTGACTAGAATTTTAATAGGTGTAAAACAAAAGTTTCTCATTGTTGTTTTGGCTATAAATTATCAAAGGAATTCAGCCCAGAGCAGACAATTGGTGGGACAATGCATTGCATTTGAGCTTAAGGTACTTAACCTAAACCCCACCTTGAACAGAAATTTTCCAAAAGTTACCATCATGTAAGTAGAGGTCTGAAGATGGTTGTAATCAAACTTGCACATGTAAAGAAGGCTTGCACTCCACTGA
>WBMW01006475.1:199818-310635 GCA_013396635.1 Penelope pileata | reverse complement strand
TTTTTTTTTTTTTTAATAGGCTTGTATATCTGAGATGAACTTTTGCTCACTGTCTGTTTTTGTTGTTATGGTATTTATTGTGGAGTGGTAAGACTTGAGGCCTTAGATTTCCTTGGTTTGGAGACATTTATGGAACATATTGTGACATTTTTTTTCTTGAGGTCCTATCATCTGATAAAACCATAACTGTGGTGAAAAACTGTATGATAAAGCCATGGTACTCTGTCCTGCATATGCAGGAACAAGAGGAAACCATTTTTACAATGGATAGTCTTTTTAATCATTTGTTCATTTGGTCAGAAATCTCTTACTTTGGGGGGAAGGGGTGGGAAGAGCATAAATCAAGGGGTAAAAGAGCATGATCTTCATTGGTCAAGGTGGAAGACTTGAGAGTAATGAAAGGCATTGCCTAAATGAAGTTTGGGCAGAAAGAAAGCTTTAATTTCTTGTCAACATTACACAAAGAATACATAAGTATCACTACCTATAAATTCTGTAAAACCAGTTGGGGGTTTAATAATTACTAAATTTATGATCAAATAAAGCGAAGTAAGTGTAAAAGCAGCTATTTTTGTCAGTGTTTTGATTATTTCCTCAACATGATGATAAGACACAGCAAATAACTCCAAAACTTAAGAGATTACAGACTGTGATCGGGCTTCTTTACAAGCTTGGGAAGTGGGTCTGTGTGAACCTAATGAGGTTCAACAAGGCCAAGTGCATGGTGTTGCACTTGGATCAGGGCAATCTCAGGTATGTGCACAGAGTGAGAGAAGAACTCATTGAGAGCAGCCCTGCTGAGAAGGATTTGTGAGTCGTGGTGGAGGAAAAGCTGGACATGAGCCAGCAGTGTGCGCTTGCAGCCCAAAAAGCCAGCGGTATCCTGGGCTGCATCAAAAGAGGGGGTGGCAGCAGGGAGAGGGAGGAGATTGTCTCCCTCTGCTCTGCCCTCGTGAGGCCCCATCCTGAGTACTGCATCCAGGCCTGGGACCCCCAGCACAAGAATAATGGAGAGCTATTGGAGCAGATCCAGAGGAAGACCGTGAAGATGATCAGAGTGCTGGAGCACCTCTCCTACAAAGATAGGCTGAAAGAGCTGGCCTTTTCAGTCTGAAGAAGAGAAGGCTCTGGGGAGACATCATCCTGGCCTTCGGAAACTTAAAAGGAACTTATAACTGAGAGGAAGACAGACTTTTTGCACAATTAGATAGTGATAGGAAAAGGGGAAGGGTTTAAAACTGAAAGTGGAGATTTAGATTAGATGTTAGGGAAAAATTTTTCGCTGAGAAGGGTGATGAGGCACTGGTATAGGTTGCCTGGACGAGCTGTGAATGCTCTATCCCTAGTGGTGATTAAGGCCAGATTGAATGGAGCCCTGGGCAGCCTGATCTGCTATCTCATCTAGTGATTGGCAACACTGTCCATGGCAGGTTGGGACTAGATGGTCTTTAAGATCCCTTCCAACCCAAGCCATTCTATGATATTTAATTGCACCAAGTTTACTAATCCTCATTGGAATGTATTTATTTCTTAACTGTAGTGATGGTATTGGTTAAATCTGTACTACAATCTCTGAAGCTTGCGGTAAAGTACAGAAAACAGCCTAGTTTCTGTTCTCCCTCTTGTAATAAAAACACAAAGTGAAAGCTTTTTATAAGCGTATTTTGTAATGGAAATTTTACGAGCCTTTTGAATGAACAATTATGTCTTTGTTTCCATGGAGCTGGCACAAAAATAGCTCCTAAGCAATGTGATGGTATTAAGAACATGTTAGGGCTACTATGGGAAACTCTCCTCTTGATCTGGTCAAGGCAATTTCAATTAAATAATTTGTCAGAATTGGCTGACTAAAAGTAATATTTTGGAGAATATTGATTTTTACAAAGCTTTCATTTGTGAAACCCTATTTCTCCTTCCCCTCAAACTTTTCAATCTACCACTACAATGTTTTCAGTTTGTATCTAGAAATACTTCAGTGGTAATGTTTAAACCATGGGCTCTCATTTACAGGAGATGTGAAACTCCCAGGATACTTGAGTTTAAGGCAGTAAATTTCTCTGTTCATTAAGAGCTATGCCTAATTTGCACCTTTTTAAAGGCTTTGGTTTCATCGTGCTGTGGAACTTGAGTGTATATATGTTTTATATTTCTTTCATTCTTGTTTTTTATGTTTATTTTATAACTTAAGAATGATTAGGCTGTTGTTTTTGATTATATTTTTTTTATTTTTTTTTTCCATCTCGATGTAGTTGTTTCAGATGTCTCAAAGCATGGCGGCTTACTTTCCAAACTCATATTTCAAAATACCTAGCAAGCCTTGCGCTTCAAATCTCCTAGTCATTGAACCTGAAACTGACATCCTGAACCAAGTGATGATTTAGGATAGGCTTTTAATAGTTGTATTTCAATATGAGAAGATTAGTTGAATAGTTCAAACTGCATGTGTAATGTGTTTCCAGCTGTGGCAGTCAGTTCAGAGATTTGGAACATCATTTTTCTGTGATGATCAGTGACCAGGAAGGTGCATACTTCTGTCGTGGGACCTCTTGTTTTTTCAGGGATAAGTTTCTTACCTTTTGCTGTCTATGTGCCCCTCAGCTTTTCCCAACTTTTCACCCAGCACAGCCACAAGGATTGCTGCGTACCTTCTGTAATGAAAAGGCCTCAACATAGGCATTGCTCCCTATCACCAGACACTGGTCTATGTTTAGGAACATGAGTTGTTTGTGTCACAACAGTGGGCATTAGAAGTAAAAACGAAAAGGAATTGATGCTTTTTACTCCCCTTTTAACCAATAATCTTAATGCACCATGCAGGAATTCCTACCATGTAGGAATATGTAGCAGTAAAATACCAGAAACTTCAGAAAATCTGATAAAATGACAGGTGACCGTTAATTTCCTGTTTCCTGGATATTATCTTTGTAGCTTGCAGAATAAAAGCGATGCATTGTTAATATCAAGATATTTAACCAGTTATTCTGAAGGAGTTCAGAAACTTTACAGAGTGGATATCTCCACCAGTATGTAATGGCTGTTTTTTTTTTTTTTTTACTGGATCCCTGAAATACTTAATCTAGCCAATCTGGTTTGCCTTTTTTTTTTTTTTTTTTCAGTCTGATATGTACTGATTTGGGCAATACTGGGGCTTCTGTAGGTGTGGCACTTGCAAAGGCTTTTTGACACTTAGAAGCCCTCTCTTATTCTGTGCCATAACAATTTATTTATCAAATATTTATTTACAACAATAGTCAAAGTCTGTAAGGGTTTAATGAGTAAGCCTGCATGAGTCAAACATCTTAGTCTGCCTATGAAACATTTAGAGAAGGCCGTGGGTGCTTACATGCTTATTTGTTGTTCATCTTGGTGTCATCTCCTGGGTACCGGTAGGTTTGAATTAGAGCAGTACTAACATCATTTTTTTCATTGTTTCTATCATTCTTTTTATTCTGTTGACTATTTATAACCAACTTTAAAATTTCTATCTAGCCTATTATGTTTTAAAGAAAGGCTTCAGCAAGAAAGAATAGACAGGTCTCTAAACTTGAGTTAAGCAGATGTTCTCAAGTTCACTAAGTAGGAAGTCATGTCTCTTACAAAGACCTGTGGGCAGATTTTTTTCATTGAACTACTGTATTGTAATACATTAATTACATAATGTTACGCAAAGTACTAAGTGTTATTGAATGAGACTGTGCATAGACTAAGTTTGGAATGTTTACTGACGCTCCAGATTGAGTGGCAATATTTTTTCAGAATCAGCCAGATTCAAGCTCCATCTTTGACAGCCCCTTGCTGGCTTGCTTGTAGTCTATTCTTGCGGTCCCCAGACAGAGCTTGTGAGCTGTTCGAAGGTTCACCTGACTAACTGGAGAATGAATCACAGCTCTTTGTTCTTTCTGAAGACATTGCACTGTTGAAATTTTAATATAAATTGGATTTTTACTTCTGGTTTACTTACACTTAAATAAAAGCACTTTATGCAGAGCAAAAATTGAAATAAATAAAAAAAAGCCTAAGTTGGTCCCATAAGTAGGGCAGAATAGTAATGTGGTTACTTCTTACAGTCTTCTAGGAGGTAGCAGGTAATTTTTCATCATGTAAGCAGCTTTATCAGAGGCTTTCCTAATAACTTTCCTGTAACAGAACTTGGTAGTATGTTTTGCCTTTGCATACTGTCTTTAGTTACCAAGTGTTGACTATATTCCTGTTTCCAATGTGATACGTTCTAGATATCTTCTGAAAATATCTATTTGAAGAAAGAACTTCAGGAGCATGCTTAATGTCTGCAGCTAAACTCATTCCTGCATGTTATAATTCACATTTACATCTTTGTAATAAAGAAGCATACTTGTTGAGCTGTCCTGTATTGTTAAAGGTTGTTTTGGATAGCTGTTTTTATAAACCTGTTAGGTTTAATGAGAGATCGTGCTGTCTTGCTTTTATGTGCCTAAAACTTTGAAGGCATTTTTGTTGTAAACTTAGTCTTTCTTATATGCTTATAAGATTATAGCTATAATAAGACTGCTTTTTGGTAACAATTTTCATTATAATTGGTTTTGCCCTGAAATCATTTCTTAAAAAATACAATTCATGTGATTTTTTGTTACTTGACAACAGAGTAAGCTTGTTAAAATTCTAACTAAAGTCAGAGTAAATGTCGCTAATAAAATCACTTCTTATAATATGATCTTAAGTATTTGTCACTATGGAGTCTACTTTAAATGTACTTATGCACTAAGTAGGTAGTTTTAGTCAAGTGTATTCTGTACACCCTGCTTGCCCATTTGTTCCTGTACAGACATGTAAAAAGGAGGGAAGCCAGTTCTCCCTTCCACCACCTGAGCAAGGTGGAATCTTGAGGCATGCAATCTCCAATCTGAGATATTAAATATATATATATATAAAAGGCAAAAGGCAATATAATCTTAAATTGTCTTTGTTCTTACTGATTTTCAATTAACTGAACCTCTTCTTGCAGTACCAATATACAGCAGTTGACATGGCCATTCAAATAGAGTGCAGCGTGCCCAGCCAGCAGTTACCACTCACTTCCATGTCAGCACATGCATCTTTCTGCAAATAGATTGCCATCTTGCACGGGCTCCTTCAGCACTTCAGCACAGCTCCTGCTACTTGGACCTTGGTGGGGAATTTTGCATGTGTTAAGCTCTCATGTTGTAGTGACTACTTAGCTTTGTTAGGCTAGGAAGGAGGCTGATAAAATAATCCATCTTTATCAGAAATGGAAACTCAAAGTCCTTTGTGTCAGTCAGTCTTGGAGTGAGTTAGTAAAATGATGATCTGAGCCATTAGGAAAAAAAGGAAGTGTCTCAGCTAGGTAAACGGTAATGAAAGGAGCATGATTTTCAGTGCTAGAGTACTTTTCAATACAGAGGAAATAACACAAATCCAGGAGGTTTAGGGGATGGTGTCTTAGGGAGGTGTGGATGCACCAGAGGGTTGTGCTGACATCCAAAGAACAGGCAGGAGAAATGAACAAACAGGAACATCTTAAAGATCATTAAGAGAAAGTGTGAAGTCCTGCACCTGGGAAGGAATAACCCCAGGCACCAATACAGGCTGGGGGCACTGAGCTGGAAAGCAGCTCTGCAGAAAATGACTTGGACCCCTCCCCCCCCNAGCCCCCCCCCCCCCCCCCCCCCCTAGTGAACACAGACTTGAACTCTGTCAGCAATGTGTTACTGACAAAAAGGCTAATGGTATTCTGGGCTATATTAGGAACATACTGCTAGCATGTCAAGAAAGTTGATCCTTACTCTCTCCTCAGCACTGCTGAGACCAGACCTTGAGTACTGCGTCCAGTTCTAGGCTCCCTAGTACAACACAAATCTAGATATACTGGAGAGAGTCCAGCAAATGCCCACCAAGATGATCAGGGGAGTGGACCACCCCTCCTGTGAGGAAAGGCTGAAAGAACTGGGACTGGAGGGAGTGTCAGAAGGATCTCATCAATGCCCATAGGTACCTGAAGGGAGATGCCAAGAGGATGGAGCCGGTGGTGCCCAGTGCCAGGACCAGAGGCCACGGGCACACAGTGGCACACAGGATGTTCCCTCTGAATACCAGGAGCACTGGCACAGGCTGTCCAGAGGCTGTGCGGTCTGCTCCTTGGAGATCTTCCAGAGCCACGTGGATGTGGGCCTGGGCACCCTGCTCTGGTGTCCTGCTGGAACAGGGGCTGGGCCAGATGGACCCAGAGGTCCTTTCCTACCTCAGCCATTCTGTGAAATGTTTGAAAGTAGTGTGTCCAGAGCTCAACGGATGTTTCTTTCTGTACAGAATTTCATAGGAGAAGCACTCATGGAAAAAAAAACCCTCAAGTTTCATTTCAGACTGGAGAATGATGGATGCTGCTTCACGGTTAGGGTTAAGTATGGCACCAGATTTTTCCCAGAGCATGCTGTCATCTTCTTTGGCAGCCGTGCTCACTTTGTGATCAAGCTATTAATTTTCTTCTTGTCATTAAGAGCAGTTGCAAAATGAAATTTTAACACTTCTTCCCATTTTTAATATTGTTTAGCTAGTTATGAGTCTTTTTTTTATGAATTCTCCAGCTGCCTAGACAAATAAGAATTGTACAGAAAATAAAGAAGCATAGAATAATTGGTTAGAACATCTAAATTAGATGTTCAGAATCAGAATGAAGCAATCCATTGCTTCATTCCCTAACCCTATAAATTAAAATAATAAACAAACAAATAAACAATAAACAAACCAACCAAAAAACAAGCAGAACAGCTTACTCTGGCTACTGAAGTTCAAAATTCTGATGCTGGTATCAACATGGCAGGAAAAGGAAACAGCATCTTTTTTCCTTCTCTTATGTACTTCTGTTACAAATAGGATTTATATGGAATTTTTTGAAAAGATAAGCCCCCAACTATGGATTTAAATTGAAATATTCCAAGTAGAACTAATGGAATAATTAAATATTTCATTAACTAGTGAAATAGTTTATTTGCGCAATAAAGTTGTGATTATTGCATGTATTCAGTATGTCAAGAGTATAATAAGATTTGCTGTGTAATAAAAGTTGGAGAAGTACTGGAAAGGGAAAACACTTGCAATTTTGATCAAGATTGTACATTCATTTTAATGACTATGTTCTCTGAAAGTTGTTCTCATCTGTTTATGCATGTGGTGAATTATTATTTAACTTGGCACACTTGCATCTCATTTTTATCCATTCGATTAAAGAGAAACTGAATACATTCCCTCTTTTGCCAGTTGAGAATGATTACAGAAACCCTTGCTTCTAAAGAAATTCTTATAGGTTATGATTATTTGTATATATCTCTTCTTTTTTCATTTATGTAACTGTTGCATTTCCTGTGGAGTAACGTTTTCTCCTAAAATGAGTAAACATTTACATGGGCAGAAGTGGAAAAACATAGTGTTAATCATGATAAGCTAAGACAAATGTCCTTGAAAGTCCATGTGAAACTTCATACATTCATATAAAATAAATAACGCATTTCACAACATAAAAATAATGAATAGGAAAAATGATATTTTCAAATCACTTGTCTGGAAATGTCATTGTTGCTCTTTAACATTTCACATATTCAGGATTCAACTTGATGCGTTTAGAATACTTTATACAAAAGTCCTCTTGATAATAGTTGTCTACATATTTTACAGTATTCAGTTTGTTAGCTACAGCTAGTTATAGCTCTTTTTAAATTGTGTAAGAGGTGGAAAGGGGAAGGAAGGTAACTGAATCCAAACTTTTGAGTAGGCATTGTTTAGAAGTCCCTTCCTTCACTTTTTTTACTGCATAGTATTTTATGCTTTTCCCTCAAAAACAAAAGGTGAGTGCTTTTAATATGATGTAAAAACAGTCAAAAATGTCAAGTGTAAGTAGTGCCTTTTGTGAATTACTTCCTATCCTGTTTTTTACTTTCTCATTTCTGTTAGGTGAATATTTTTTGGTCTTTTTAATAAAGGTGTTTTAAACTCCTTTGTAATCTAATTTCTAAAATTTGATTGAGGAGTGTAAGTAAGGCATCTCTGAACATAATAACTTGAAATGAAAAGTCTCATTATTTTAGAGACAAAATCTTCATTAAGATGAGATGGCTACACAGAAAGAGTATAATTAAAAATGGCTTTAATTCTATTTAAAAAACTTTTTGTACAGCTTCCCCCCCTCCTTTTTTTTTTATGAGTCAACAACACTGTTCTTTTCCTAATATGTTAGGAGTTCATTTCTTCCAGAGTTTGGAGGTAAAAAGTTCTTTAAATACGGAGAAAAGCATTGTCATGTATGGCTTTGTACTTTTGAAAATGTTTTTTAACCAAGAGTGTCGTGATCCATAGATATGTGATTTGAAATTGAAGTTATATAAATATTATCTAAGTATAATGCTAAATAATTGTACATATAAGAAATTTCTTTTAATGCAGTGAAGAACACATGGCTTTCCTCCATTGTATAACATATACTCTTGTGATTATTGACACTTCAGTTATTGTTGTCTTGTAATCAAATAAATTGAGGATTCGTTCATACATTGAGTGTTGTATAAAGCTCTCGTAACTCCAGTTTCAAAAGGATACATTAGAAGTAGCAAAAAGGATGAATAAGGTTAAGAAGGGTGATTAAGTATGAATGAGTAAGACTGTTCAGCTTGGAAAAGAGATGACCACCTTTAGTTAAGATAAATGTGGGTGAAATGGAGTGTGACACAAATAGAACGTGTTGGAAAGCATTTGTTCTTTGTTTTTCAAAATGCAAAAACCAGAGAGCTGAAATAAAGTCAATGTATATGTAACAGATGAATAACAAAATCTTTTAACACAGAACATGAAGAAACTGTGGGGCTCATTGTTGTAGGATGTTAGAGGTCCAAAAAGATGAGAACTCGGAACTAATCAGAGAAAATCATAGAAGGAAATCCATCAAATTGTTGAAACAAACACATTAATTCTGATTGAGGAAATTCCTGATAGTATGGAAATAGTATGAGACTGGCACTTTATAATGGAGAAATTTCAACAAGATATGCTTGTCTTGTTCTTATACTTATGTACATATTTTGCCACTGGTATGTGTTGGACATTTTTTCTGGCCTTTTATTCCTGAACAGTAGTTCAAATGATAACATAAATGAAAGAACTAGTACAGTGTAAAGATAATATTGAGATAACCTTTTTCTTACTACTTGGGCTTCCTACCATAATAATTTTGTTTCATTTCCTTATGGGTTACATTTTTAGAAAGTTATGATATGTCACTGGAAGTAACCCATATTATTATGTTACTGCTGCTGACATGTTATCAAGCAAGATGGAAATGAATACCAAAGGAACCATTTGAAATGGAAACATTTCCTGTGGAACAGTCATGTGGTGCTTCCATCAGAGAATGCTCTGCAAGGAAGCAGTGACAGGTCTGAATATTATCGCTCAGGTACCTCCTTTGATGAAATGAGAGTTAAGGGACATGAATGTCCTGAGCTGAACATCAGTGAAAACAAGAAGCGAACAAAGGATTTGCCTGAAGCCTGTCCCCAGGTATCCCCACAGGAACAACTCCATGGTACGATCTCCTGTCCTCAGTAAATTATCTCCATAGGTTAACATCAGATCTTATCCGATCCCTTTCCAAAACACGTACTTAACAACAGTTTATTTTTGAAGTGTTATGGTACCTTGTGTAACAAAGTCATGTTATAATACTGAATAACAAAAGCAGAGGAAAGCCATGTACACTCAGTATTAGAATAAATCATTTTTTCACTCTCATCTTGGTTGTTGTTGCATAATTTCTCCTAATCACTTCTAGATAATGTGAAAAGGTGAAAAGTATGAGCAATTATACATTAAATGGTGTCCAGCTTGGGAAAGCTGAACAGTTACAAAACTTCTCACACAAAGGAAACCCTCTGACTATTGACAAATTATCTCTTATGCTTATTCTCTTTTATTTCCTCCTTAAAATTGTGGTTTGTGGTTAGAGTTTCTTAATTGACCTTTCCTATTTTTGCTGAACAGTTCTGGCCCTTGCTCTAGACTTCAGCAGATTAAGGAAAAGATTCTAATGAATAAAGAACTTCATAATAAAATAAATGAATAAAACATCAGCAAGTAGGATGCAGTTCTGACTTTGTTAAACAGTTGTCACTACAGTCTCTTAAGTGGTTGTGGTTTTAGGTTTTGCCACAAATAAGTCTTAAAACATTAATGACAGCTAAAACCCTTTGGAAGACCAGTCAAAGCAATTATCAAACATTAACCTATGAGTTATTCAGAGAAAGAGAAGTGGCTTAAAAGAGTTTTTAAATCACTATACCCGCCTTTTATCAGTATCCTGCTCACTTTTTGGGATGAGAAAAATGTAACAAATAGTATACATTCTCTTGAATTTCTTAAATAAATAAATAAAATAGTATGGATTGGCTTTGGTTGAAAATTTAGAAAATGTTTTGTTGTTTATTATGAAACAAGCTACAAGCTACCAAAATCAAAAAGCCACAGGAGTTGTGTGGCTGTTGTTACAGGATCTTGCTGTTAATTTTACCAGCCATGGGAAAATGACACTTTGTAGCTCATGAATAGGTAGTGATAGGACAAGGGGGAATGATTTGAAGCTGAAGGAGGGAAAATTTAGATTAGACGTCAGAGGGAAGTTCTTTACTGAGAGAGCGGTGAGGCGCTTGCACAGGCTGCCCAGAGAGGTTGTGGATGCCCCAACCCTGGACATGTTCAAGGCCAAGCTGGATGGGGCCCTGGACAGCCTGATCTAGTGTCTGACCTAGTGGTTGGCAACCCTGCCTGCAAATGGGGGGTTGGAACTGCATGATTTTTGAGGTCCCTTCCAACTCATGCCATTCTATGATTCTCTGCTTTACTGAGAAATTAACAACCTTTTTTTAACCAATTACATTTAGAAATTTATTGTTAGCTATAAATTAACTATGAAAAAATTATCATCAGTACAAAGTAAATTTTGAGGTAAAAATGTGATTGTTTATACAATTGACTTTGCGATTTATAAAATACAGTCAATAGGCATTTCAGTCATAACAAGGTTTACCTAGTTTCTGCTTGGAGTTTCTGTTCAAGCTTCATGAATAAATTTAACTCAACTGTATAGTTTTTATTATTATTTGCTGGAACCTACATATCATTTTAGTAGAAGGAATGCTGACTGAGTTTGCTTTATTTACTATAACATAATTGTGTCAGATATAGAGAATTAAATGGAACTACTTCACAAGTCCAACATTTGTTTTATAGTCAAAAAACGATGCATATTGGGAAATGAGCTGGAGTTTTTCATTATGTGGACTAGATATCTTAGAGGTCTTTTTCCAACCTTAATGATTCTATGAAATTTTTCCCTGTGGTACAGATTTGTTTGAAATAGGGAATAACCATGCTTTATACAATATAAATAAATATAACGTTGAACGTTGTATTTATACAATATAAATAAATATAACATTGAACATTGAAGTGTTAAGATTCTAGGTGGAACTCTGCAGGCCATACTCAAAGGCCATATCAGGTTATGGTTTGATAGTGTGTAGTTCACAGTTTTTCTTTCCTTACTGTATTAAGGCCACTTATACAAGATTCATTAGAGTAAATCGAACTGAGGCAGTGCTGATCAGTGGCTAAGGCTCTCTTTGTGAAGTAAACTTGGGGACAGAGGCAAAAATTTTCAGACAGTGACGAGCTGACCCTTGCATCTAGTGGCTCACTCACCCATCACCCCTCCCCCAGTGCAATGGGGGAATCAGAAGACCCCACAACTTCATTTCTGAGCATTACATGATATAGCATGGACTATCTCTTTAGTCATTTGGAGTAATCTGTCTTAGCTGTGTCCCTTCTTTCCCACCCCCGCTCTACTTGCTGGAGAGGTTGTGAGAAACAGAGAGGGCCTTGACACTGTGCAGGCACATCTCTGCTGTAGCTAAAACATCAGTGTGTGTGATCAGTGCTGTTTTAGCCGTAAATCTAAAACACAGCACCATACTGGCTTCCATGAAGAAAATTAACTCCATCCCTGCCAGACCCAGGAGACAGACATATGCTCCCCCCTCCCTGAAAGGAAACCTAAGAAATGAAAGACAAATCTTTCACTTGAATAATAGTCAGTTTGCATAATAACACGCTCGTGCTCAAGGGTACTGAAAGTGATACTGAATTTGTTAATTCATTCATCTTTTCTCAGTGGATATAAAGGAAACTTGGAAATATATATATGTCTTTTTCCTCAGAGTACTTTAAAATTGTCAATAAACTTTTTAGGTAGAGCTTATTAAGTGACACACTGCTTTGGCATACTATACATTATTCAGGATCAATACTTGTGAAGCTAAAATAAATGAAGACCTGTTTAAAAAAAAAAAAAGATACAGCAACGTGGAGAAAGTTGCACTTGTAGTGATTCACATGCGAATCAATCTTTCTAGTGCTGTCATTTGGTTATAAACCATACTGTGAGCACAGTGGGTGACATTAATCTGGCATAACTTTAGATGTGTCTATCTGGACTGGCTCTCCTTTTATAGGCAGTGAAAAGTACTACATTCCCAGGGTAAGAATTATTTGATCCTAATGTTTCATGTAAAATCAGTGAGAGAATCGCTTCCCAGATTCACCTTTTACTTTCCATTGATGGTAAAGAGAACTTTGAAAACTACCTCAAATACAAATTCCTGTAACTCATTTCTAGAGAACTCCGTTCAACAGTTTAGCAGTATGTATATATGTGATCAGCATGCATATTGATCACTGAAAAGTTTTGTTTAGCGTTCTGAATGCTTTTACATGAAGAAATCTTCATTCATGAAGTTGAAGAATAATCCTCCTAAAACCCTTGAATTAATTGAGTTGAAATTAAATATTTTAGTTAATGACATGAAAACAATAGCTTTCTTTTCTGTCTGGGACCACCACCTCTTGTCACCTCAGTGTGTTTCAATGCTTGAACTGGAGCCCTATCTTTATAAAAGCAGTAGCAATCTGACTTCCCCTAGTTTGAACTCACTATTGTTTATGAAGTCAATGCACTGTTGTTTTTGTAGAAAAGATGTTCCAGTTTGAAGAAGTGTTATTCTGGAGTGTTATATGATGACCTTTGTTAACAAGGGTAAAAAGTTTACTAGCTTTCTAACAGTGAATTAATTTAGGATTTTAAGAGATTTCCACCCCTATCCCAGCAGGTTATTTCTGTTGTTATCCCTGTGAAAGTTTGTGCCAAACCCAGTCAACCGTTATGTAATGCTTAGGAGATATATGAACATCGAGAGAGGACGAGAATTAATGAATTTGTTTCACTGTTAGTTTTCAAACTGATCAACTTGCAAGGCAGGGTTGATTACTATAATCATACATGTTTATATTTAAACCTAAAGTGGTTCTCACAAACTAGCCCAAAGCAGATGAGAGTGGTTGTCATATTGTCTGTGGTATGTCCTGAATATTCTTGGCTTTAGAAAATGTAGAGCAAATGGGACAATAGGAGAGGGAAGAATGGACTGCCTTGGTACAAATCTCACCTAGGTGTTAGTAGAATTGTAGTAAATATACCATTATGATAATTCAACTATTTGATGGCGCTGGCTGCCTAGTGTTCTAGAATTTATATTCTTGATTTTGGTTCAAATAAACACAGATAGTAATCCAATACGAAGGAAGGTAGAAAGGTGGTACTTTGATGGCACTGAACAGCAAATTTAGAGATTGAAACATTTAGATATATGCTAACATACTTTCTTTGATCTAGACTTCTATCTGAAGTATAAACCTGTGTTAATGTACGAGGCCTGTTCTGAAAGTAATGCCTCCTATTTTATTATGTTGGCCCATGACATCAGAGGCAGATGTTGGTGGTACGGCAGTAGAGGTTGAACCTTCCCACCAATATTCCATTCCATTTTGTTGCCATATGACAGATGGCAGCAGAGGAGCATTCAGACACAATGGTGTCTGACATGGAAGTGAGGATGAAGGAAAGGTGTGGAATTGAATTCCTCCATGTAGAAAAAATGGCACCCGTTGACATTCATCAATGTTTGCTGAATGTTTCTGGAGACCAAACAGTGGATGTGAGCACAGTGAGCTGGTGGGTGGTGCGTTTCAGCAGTGGTGACAGTGACAGTGGGGCACCTCCGCTGGTGTAGATTTTTATGAGCACAGCATGCAGGCTCTTGTTCATCACTGACAAAAATGCACAGCTAGTAGTGGTGACTATGTTGAAAAATAGTGTTTTGAAGTTATTTGCTCTATCAAGTAGTTTTATTGTGCTCTTTGTAGCTGTTGTAGTTTCCATGGAAATAAATAAGGGGCATTACTTCCAAAGTGATCTACGTAGGTGGTTGAAAAGGTTGTGTTGAGATAAAAGCTTGTTTTTGTTGCTGATAACTACAAGTATATTTGACTTTATTCTGGATAAACATGAAACTGAAAAATTGTCTTTGCCTTCTTGAAAGTGTTTACAACTTAAACACAAGACAAGAAATCCTAGATGGTTATAGATCACGCCCTTTTCTTCTTGAATGCAACTTTTTAATGAACATGACATTTGAGGAAACAAAAAACTGTTCAGAAAATTTTATTAACTAATAGTAATTTTCAGTTGTACAGGTTAGTAATTCTTTAGACAGCAAAACAAAGGAGGAGTAGAGAGATGTACGTGTAAAATGTTTAAAGCAACATAAATATTCAATTTAGATACTATGAAAGTTCTAAAATTTGAGTGTGGAACATGGGTAAGTAGGCTATTCTGGGAAATTTTTGATATTTTATGTATTAACATGAAAATAAGTGCAAAGAAAAGTGTATTACTTGATCTCCCTGTAGTTCAAAGTATGTCATTTTATTGTTTTTGTATATTTCTGTTTCTGAGTCATTTTCTTTAGCATAACGCGCTCATGTTTTTGCTTTCACCATAACAATATCAAATGCCTCTGAAATATTTTCTTGCATCTTACTTAATTCTTAGGATTCCTATATTTGACTTTTTTTCTTTTTTCCTCACTACAGATCAAATTCTGTTGAAACCCTTTTACCTTCAGGGTTTGGTTTTCTATTTTAATAAAATCATGCTAGTTAGTTATTTAAAGTACTACCCACACTGGCTCCAAGATGTTTTACAGATGATTAATGTGTTTTTGAGACCTTGTCATACTGTAAATACAGGTAAAAGTGTAAGAATATGGTATTGCTTTTCATTTACTAATTTTGAACTGTTACTACTTGGTATCACCACAAAAAAAAAAAACCCAACAAACAAACAAACAAACAAAAAAGCACTCTTTATAGTTGATGTCTTTAAAAAGCATTTCATGATTTTTGGTTCTGTCTCAAACCTGGCACTTCCGTTAGTATCAACACTTGTTACTAGCTTACTGTACTAGTGGTACTTCACTGATAGCTTCTCTATGTTGTAAAGATTGACTTGTTATTCCTCTTCCTTACTATCTTTTGCTGGGGAAATGTGGGTATAGAAATTTTGTTGAAGACTTTTTTTTATGGTGAATGTTCTACTTTTTTTCTTTGCTGAAATATGTTGCATTTTTTTGCATTTTAAAGCAGAAGCACTTGCCATTTATTACTTCCTGAACATTAATCTTGTTCATTTATTTCCCTATTTTTACTTCGTTTTTGTTTAGATCTTCTGTCATCTTAGAATTTGCTTTATGATGACTGTTAATTTTAAATATATTGATTTTGGGGACTACTTCTTTAAGAAAAAAAACCACTTCATACCCTTCTCATTTTTCTTTGCTGTTACTGCTAGTTGGTTCATTAATTTGTTTCAATTATTGAGGAAGTTAGTTTTAATAATTGTGGTCATTTTTAGTGGTCTGATTATGCTTAAACTGTTGATAGTGGGAAATGAGGTATGTTCTCATCTTCTTGGTGGTGAAATAAGCAGTCACTCTGGACTATAAAGCTATTGCTGGCAAATGGACAAGTAAGATAGTTTTAATGCCTACTGCATAGTCTGTAGCCCAGTAGAATGCTTTCTAGAAAGCCAATTTTAGTAACATTCAGTTTATTTTTGACAGATTCTCTGAGATGTTTTAGATACATACGCATCTTGTTTTTAACGATACTGACAGCATACTTCAGACTGATATATTACTTCAGATGGATAATGAACTCCATTCCAGTGTTGTAAAGCTTACGTATTAGTATTTTAATCTGCATTAGCAAGAAAATACAATTTGAATTACTTTCATAGAATGCTTTGGATTAGAAGACACTGTTAAAAACATCCAGTTCCAACTCCCCTGCCGTGGACAGGGACACCTCCCACCAGATCAGGCTGCCCAAAACCCCATCCAGCCTGGCACTGAACAATTCCAGGGATGGGGCTACCTGTGCCAGTGCCTCAACACCCTCACTGTGAAGAATTTCCTCCTTACATTTAATCTGAATCCATCTTTTTGTTTAAAACTACCTTGTCCTGTCACTACACTCACTGATAAATAGTCCCTCTACAGCTTTCCTGTCGGCTGAACAAGCTCAGCTCCTTCAGCCTTTCTTTATGGGAGAGGTGCTTCAGCTCTCTGGTTGTCTTTGTGGACTCCTCTGGACTCCCTCCAACAGCTCCATGTCTGTCTTGTGCTGAGGGCCCCAGACCTGGATGCAGTACTCCAGATGGGGCCTCACGAGGGCAGAGCAGATGGGGACAATCTCCTCCCTCTCCCTGCTGGCCACCCCTCTTTTGATGCAGCCCAGGATACGGTTGGCTTTCTGGGCTGCAAGTGCATATTGCTGGCTATTTCTATCATTATTTTTTAGATCTATATGTTACCAGAAAGAAAGGGTGGGATGAATCTCACCTAAATTAGGTGTTTGAAAGTTGTGTATCCAGATAACAATGGTTGAGGTTGGAAGGTATGAAGATCACCTAGTCCAACCCGCTGTTCAGATGGGGCCACTTGGAGCAGATTTCCCAGGTCTAACTTCAGACAGCTTTATCTCCTAGGATGGAGACTACACAAACTCAATTTGTTCATCCGAGTTTCCCTGCATGGAAAGAAACAAATAAACTGACATTTCCATAAGGTGCATCATTTCACTGTAGGATTGATTGGCATCTAAGAGAGTTTAACTAACTGTCATATACAAATGCCAGCTTGAACTCTGTATATTTCTAAAATAGTGTCAGAGACGCTTGTCCAGGTGGAGAGAGGTTTGAAGTTAACTGAGAAAACAACCCCGGCTGCTGGTGAAGTGTATGCAAGTTAGTGTTGTTTTCGGAAGTAGAAACTTCACCCAGGTTTTATGAAAAGTATGGTGTTTTCCTCTGTAAAACTATTTCATGATGTAAAAAAATGACCATAGAAATACTTTTTGCTTAATTTTGAGTCTACCTTTAGTACACATTATATGTTTACTGAGTATGCAGATATGATATGCGATCACAATTTCTAAACAAAAATGCTAAATGCAATTAGGATAATAGTTTTATTACAATGTAATTAAAAGTAATCTCAAGGGTACTAAGGAGGACATCAGTTTATATATTCAGTACGTTGGAAGCTTTTACGTTATAAAACTATGGATCTGTTATTAGTAATTAATTGACAGAGGAAAAAGTAATTTGTAAGTGGATGAAAAGTATGAGTGAGGACAGAAGCCAAAGCTAATCCTCACTTAGTTGTATTAATTTTGTGAAGAGTGGAACTGAAAGAAGCAGTCTGAATGTTTGCTTTAAGCATCAAAAAAGGATTTATGTGTTATTTCATTTTGCTTCTTATTTGGAGTTTAATTTGAAAATAATACAAGCTGTTCTTAAATAGTATGTGAAATATGTTAAGAATCACCACTGATATTATGTATTTTAGATGAATTTCTT
This sequence comes from Penelope pileata, assembly GCA_013396635.1. Lineage (NCBI taxonomy): Eukaryota > Metazoa > Chordata > Aves > Galliformes > Cracidae > Penelope > Penelope pileata. Next base: position 292,784 of record WBMW01006475.1, on the reverse strand, counting down.
GATTGTCTTTAATTTAAAATATTATTGCAGTTTTAATTATATACCTTCCTGGAACAAACAGAAAAGATTATCTCAGAATTAATTTAGAATTACTTTAATTTGTTCTTTTGCCTTTCTGAATTAGGTAATATATTTGCAGTTGTTGAAAGTTAATATTGGTACTTTCAAAATTCAGCGGTCATAGTAGGAGAAGAAAGAGTGCATAAGAGACAGGCTTTTTATTCTTCAAAGCTGAAAGATGTTTCTGCCGTTATAGCGGATTGTTTTTTAAGCTAAGTTTTATATATATATTTCACTCAGAGATTTGAAGTTTAGTGTTTTTAAAATTACACAAGTGGCTAATTGATTGGAATTGGTGACATGGTTGATTCAGTTGCCCTAAGATATACTTGGTCTTGACTATATTTTTTTGGCAAATTTTTGATTACTTTTTTTTTTTTCCCTCCTATAGCATGCCCTCTACTTATGCTATTTAGTTGGAATTCAGGCCATTGGGCAAATATCCAGGTAGACAGGTATCAGGCTGTAGTTTTGTCAATGTTGCTGTTAAATCATTCTTCATCTGAGTGCTTGCTCCTCTCCCACTGCTGTCTCTCCTTGCACCAACAGCAGGTTCACATGGCCACATGATGGATGGTCTGTCCTGTGGTGTAATTAGCAAGTTTCCCATTGTTCCTTTGGTCCAGAGCAGTGCACTGATGCTTGTTCTGCATGTAACTGTAGAGAGGTTTGGGTGGTAAAACGGGAAGGGCAGGAAAGTCTTGAAAACACATTAAGTAATGGCAAATGTTGCATTGTATCAACTTATATAGTGAAATTATTTTAAGTGTCTTTTTATTTCTGAGTAGGCAAATCTCTTTTCAGATAACTGGGAAAGCCTGTTTCTTTTTAGGTTTTCTGTTTTTGCAGCTTCTCCGTTATATCACTCTGGGCAAGGCTAGCATTTCAGTTATTTTACCTTAAGGAGTATTTAAAATATCTTCTGATTGTATTTTATGAAAGTGTTGAAATCATTGCTGTGATAAAATTGCAACTATAGCTGGCAGTGGGTAGATTTTGTATTAGCTATTTTGTATAACATGATTATCAGTTTTCTGTGACATGAAATTGATCAAAATCACAGCTTTGATCACACTCATGGCTATGAGTTTCTTTGTCAAAATTCATAGAATAATAGAATATCCCACGTTGGAAGGGACCCACAAGGATTTTTGAGTCCAGCTCCTGGCTCCACACAGGACCACCCAAAATTCAAACCACGTTTCTGAGAGCATTGTCCAAACTCTTCTTGTTTCAGACAGATTTGGTGTCATTACCATCAAGCAAAAAATATTCAGTGTTGGAGACAATGCAGGTATGAAAGACACTGAGCTATCACATTTTAATGCTGTTCTTATTTTCTTTTCTAGCTGGTTGGTGGTGAATTTGATCTGGAGATGAACTTCATAATCCAGGATGCAGAGAGCATTACATGCATGTCAGAGCTTTTGGAGCACTGTGATGTAACGTGCCAAGCTGAAATTTGGAGTATGTTCACAGCAATCCTACGTAAAAGTGTCCGTAATTTACAGACTAGCACAGAAGTTGGCTTAATTGAACAGGTACTGCTGAAGATGAGTACTGTGGACGACATGATTGCAGGTATAAATCACCAACTGATAAAGTAATTCTCACTTTGCTGAACTGTCAACTTTTTGGGATTATGGAGGGGTTTGAGATGTTTTGTTTTTTACTTAAAGTAATATTTTGGTTAGCACTGCTATTGAGTCAGATTTTTTATTTTAGAAAGATGAAAAGAATATACATTCTTATTTTAAAATATATGTAGATACTGTCTAACATGATTGGCTGTTTGTTCATGTGAGAAGATCATGCTTAGTGATAAAATAAAGCGATCTGAACATAACCAAGAACAGTACCTGTTCAACTTGTTACCCTTCAAGGTAATATCTTAGTTCTGAAGTACATTGATCATTTGGAATTATTCAGATGTTTAAAATGTTATGATCTACTTATTTAAAGTCACACGTGACAACATATGAGAAATTATTCATAGCTTTTAATGCTGGACATTTGGATTATATTGATTTTATCTGTACTTCATTTCATAATATATAGCTGTGCTCACAATAATATCTCTTTGATGTTTATAATTGCGGTTTTTAATGGCCTGTAATTTTTTACAGTGCTAAAAAAAATAGCATTCTTTGTTTGCTCACTGAAAATAACTGAAGTTCTTGCACAGCTGAGTTTTTCAGATTACTTTTGAAGGAGTTTGTTTTTCTATACTGCGTCCTCTCCGTAGTAGATTACAAATTATAGTCCTGAATGATTTGGCTAGAGGAGTGGGTTTGGTTGTCAAGTTTAAATATGCCATCTAGGAGCTACACGTGATTAGTATTTATGTACTCCATGTTTTCCTGGGGAGAAACTTAAGCACTTACTTTTGATCAAGCATGAAGGTAATTCTTCATTTTTATGTTCTTTTGGACTGATACTTGAATCGTGAGGCATTTTTCAAAGATTGGAGTTCTGTCTTCTATAATTCTAACTCTTTAGATTTTAGTTGATGATCTGATTCCTGACAGATATATAGGCTTTGTGGAACAATAAACCAGCAAGGATTACAGACGAGGAACAAGAAGAGGATAACAGCAGCATGAAATATGGATTATTCAAGAATGTTTTTGTCTTTTGGCTTTTTCCAGTATAAAGGTGTATATAGTATTAAATATTTGAAAAAGCTGTAAATTTTTTATTTTGAAGTCTTAGAAATGTATGTGTAAGTCCTAAAAACAGAAGAAGTGTTATGTTAAAAATTGTACTGTGAAATTCAGACTGGAGTATAACAGATCAATAGATTCACAAACTGATGATATTTACTAAGGATGTTTTGTTTCCAGGACTGGTAAATATGTCAAAATAGGCTAAGGGGAAAGATATTATTTATTTCACATTAGAAGACATCAGTTGATGAACACAGACGTTTGTCTTGAAGTTTATCAGTATTTTATTCCTGGAAATCACTAATAATGCCAATAACATAGGGGAAAAAAAACCGTATTTGTCATTTTGTTTTTATCTTGTGATTTCTGGGAGCTCTTCACCACCCTCATAAATGGCAATAACTGAGCTAATAAAGCAAAAATAATAAATATGGTCATCTAATAACTAGACAATTAGTAGTCACTTGATGATAAAATGCTAATGCATTGTCTGTATTCCTTAATCTGATCTGCACATGCTGAAGTCGTGGTCAACTACTGTAGAACTGTTGGGCCCCAGATTTTTCTGTGAACTTTCCATGCCCTAAGGATAAAGTGAAAAACTTCATGGCAGGATGATTTTTAACACTGAGAAAAGTATGTTTTGAACAACAGCTGTGTTAGCGCTTATGTCCAGGAAGTTAGTACCACTTTCTTCCCAAAACATCCCAATGTTTTGCAGTTTGCTTTTATCATCTGCTAAAGGTTGTCTGTTTTTTTTGTTTCTTTGTTTTGTGGGGCTGTTTCTTTATGTCATCTTACCTGTTTCTTCCTGAAATGCTGCAATTAAACCTAGATAAGGTCTAAACAGAAGAGACAAGTATAATCTCTGATATGTTCTGACAGCAGTCTTTCAGTATCAGTCTAAGTCTGAAGCTACTCACTTCTTTTTTTATGAAAGAGAACAGCTAATAAACACGTGCCCCATCTTTTGCAGTGGGAAAAACTTGGCTGTCCATTCAGATGAAGACTATCAGATTATGAGGCTTCTCAGCTCATTGATATATCTCACTTATTGAGATTTTGCAGATTCTGTGGTCAAGAATAAAAGCTTAATCACCGTGACAGTGTCAACTGCAATCCAAATGGCTTTATTGCTGTTTGTATTCCAATTTGTTTTCCAAAGGCATCACCTGTCACAAGTCATCTGTGCACTGCGATGATCTGTTATACTAAGACAGGAGCTGATCGGCCATTTTATCAATGATTAAAGCAAAAAGATTGCTGAAATATTCATGTAGGTGATTGGCAGACATTTTTATTAACAACTGTACAGGAGTTCTCTCATTTCTATTTGGTGAGTTAGTGATACAGATCATCTTCTCTGAGAGACTCCTTGAGGCAGTAGTAACTTCAGAGCAGTCTGAAAGGTGAACGTAACCCTTACTCGTACTGAGTGGATGCGTCTCCCTTGAGCCCCATTTTATTTTCTGAAGTTCTGTTGTGATGCTCTAGGTAATTGTTTTGAAATTTCTGGAACCAAATTCTTAAGTATTGAAACAGTTCCTAACTTCTAAGCAAAAGTGTTAGTTTTGGATTGCTCTGCTGTTAACAGCCTATTAACAATCATTTATCTTCCAATTAGCTTCATAAAAAGCTTCAACATTCTCACATTCTCTATTGCCAGCCCATAGAACTAGATCTACTTCACAGAGTTAAAATTCACAATTTCATGGCCACCTGTTATTTAACATTTAAGGAGGCACAAGGTAGTTTTCCTGCAGTTATGTTTCCAGTGCTCTTCAATACGTCTTCTAAACTTCATGCTATACCACTCACTGCGATGTATGCTTAGTTTACTTGAGAGACAGGCAGGTTTTTTTACCATTGTATTTTCATATGAAATGACTGAATTAAGCATCTTGTCAAGGTTCCTGGTGAATTTATAGAGCATATACAGGCTGCTTAGCATGAAAGTATTCAGAAGGTGCCAGTAAAAGAAATCTATTTCATTCACTGCATTTTTAAAATGCTTTAAACATGAGAAACAGCATCTGTTTACTCCTTTTGGCCTTTCTTATTTCTGAAATGAGATCACAGATACTAGTTATGTATGTGATCATATTTAACATTACAGAAAATGGAGAAAATGTTCAAAAACAGAAAGCAATTGTAGTACGTTCTGTGACTTTTCTCATTTTTAGACAAGCGGACTATTATGATTATAAACCAGAGGTGGACTCACTTTTTTCTATGAGATTCTAATATCTATGAATAAAGTTATGTAATAATAATGCAGGATTTTTCAAGTTGGGTAATACTGAGACAAGAAACAACCCTTCTTTAGAGGTGTTTAAAGCAATATTTTTAAGTTGCAAAAGTACATGGACCTCCATAGATGTTCCTTTCTTTATCTTCATTTATTACCTTCAATCTTTCTGGTCTTTGTTTTACCTAAGGTACAATGTTAGAGAGTTTGTTTATTTTTATCCAAAAATGTTTTATTCATTGTTTATAAATATGTACTGCCAGTGCCTGTGGCGTATCAATGTCTTGAGGAGAAATAAAAATTTTCTGTGCCATTAGTTAGTATAGGAATAAAACAATGAAACAACCTAACACATGCTCAGTAATTTTAAAAATTTGTCAGTCACTTCTGTGTTTGGTTATATTACACTTTTCATTATCTATGTTAGAGGATTTTTTAATGGTGTTCTGATTTTCATCAAATAACTTTGCTTCTACACAAGACGTTCTGAAGAAAGCAAATTTTGAAGTAGCTTGATTTAAAACATAAGCTAAGACTACAGAATAAGAATTGGGAGATTCTCGTCTGAAGATTGGTATTCACTCATGCTGATTTTCCTTTCTGAGTTGTCAGTGTGTTGCTGTTCTCAGGTTCTGATCACGTACGATGTGTGCAATCACTGCCAGCTTCACATTGCACACTAGAGACTGAATGGTGAAGGGGGCAGATGGCTGTAGGTGCTAAAGGAGGGGCTGGATCTATATATAAGACTTTTTGTTTTCTTAGCTTTATTTTGCTTTTCTTAAAGAAATTCTGTCACAATTGTAATCTGCCACTAATTTTAAAAGAAGTATTAAACTCTCAGATGAACTATTTAGAGAATGGAAAAAAACACGGTTATACTTAATACTTGGGATGTAGTCAGATCTCATGGTGAAAATTACTGCAAGTTTTTTTTTTTTTTTTTTGGCTTTTCCTGACACGCAGTTGCACTGCATCACTGAATAGCTTAGCATGTCTCCTGTGAATTGAATGTTATTTCAGTCTTTACACAAGCCTTTTGTTTACTGAAGACCAGAAGTTGGTTTCAAAGTGGAAAAAGTTAATAGATATTGATGTTTTTACACACAAACACATGTGGGGATTTGCAGAGACAACTTTCTTAAAAATAAAACATCATCCTAAAGGATGAATATTTTTAACGTCTATAGGGAAAATTTTCTAATTGTTGTGTTGAAAAAATTCAAAACTATTGTTAATGCTTATTCTATTTTGTCACAGCTTTTTTGTTTTGAAAGTCTGTACTTCACAGTTTGATCTCTGAATTACTTTCTTTATGCTACTTCTGCAAAGATGTGCCATTGTTTTTCCTTCTACTAAAGGCAGTATTATTTGTTAATGGTGCTGTTTTTTCCAGAAGAAAATGCGGAGCGTAAGGCAAGGTCCAGCATCCCACAAGCTAACAAATTCTTAAAATGAAATTCTGTGCTTTATTAAAATAAAGATCCAACAACTAGCAGTAATTTTATACTTGATTTTATCTGGCAGGCAAGCTACATCATGCTATTACTTTAAAATGTTATGGATTTTGAGATGTTTTAGCGAAAGCTGTATTACATAAAGTTCTGATGAGTTCTTTTTATTGTAGGTTTGTTTTTTTTTTTTCGCAAAAGTATTTTTGGTTGGTTGGTTGTGGGTTTATTTGTTTGGTTTCTGGCCTTTGATTTTGGTAAAAATTGGAAGCATTATCACTGTAGCAAAGCTGTGGGAACCATACAAATTCTCAGTATAATGCTCTTAAAGTACTTAAGAATAATGTCAAGCAACTATTAGATTAGAAATGTTTGGAAAACACCAACTTCAGAGGCATGAAAAAACCCCTATCCCGAAAGTATATAATAGAAAGGGGCTAGCAATAAGTTCATAATATATGATGAATGTTGCAGAAGAGGAAGAATTAATTCTTCATAAATTTAATAGACACTTTGTTCATAGTGTGATGCAACATCTAAAACTGCATAAGTACGTTTATTTTTAAAATTATTAAAACAATGAGTATGAAATCATTTGTAAAATATTTAAGGCCACTAAGTTTGATATTTAGAATAATTTGTGAATACGCTTTTAAAGGTTTTAACTTCTTCAGCTTTTTTCTTTTTGTCAAAACAATGAAATTCAGAGTTCAGAATAACTTTATTTTCCTTTGAAGATCTTCTAGTTGATATGTTGGGGGTTCTTGCCAGCTACAGCATCACTGTCAAAGAGTTGAAGCTTTTGTTCAGCATGCTTCGAGGCGAAAATGGAATCTGGGTAAGCTGTGATCAGATAAAGCATTAAGTGTCATTCCATTAGAGCCTGAAGTTAGCATAAATTGTCTCCTGGGACATATAGACTTCAATATTTTTTTTTATGTTGATTGAACATATGTTTATGAAGTACTTTAGCTAAATACTATAGAGTTAATTTGCTGTGTTGTTTGAAAACTGTCCAGTTTCCGTTGTAGCCTAGAGAATACAAAACTGGTTGTATTGACTTCTGTGTAATTTTCTTGTTTTCACAGCCAAGACATGCGGTTAAATTATTATCAGTCCTTAATCAGATGCCACAGAGACATGGGCCTGATACCTTTTTCAACTTCCCAGGCTGTAGTGCTGCAGTAAGTTTTCAAACAAAGTAGCACAATTTGAGGAACAAATAAGTTGCTCCTCACTTGTATTTCCTTTAATTTGCTTTTGGACATTCTTGCAAGGGAAACAAGAGGAGAAGTACATACCTGAGTGTCACAGACCTTGCATTAGGTTTGCAAGGTAGTGGTACTGTTAAAAAATTACACTTAGGAGGATAGGAATGTCAAATAACAGATTTTTGACTGGTGAAAATTGCTGTTAAAGTGAAAACTTGAAATTCCTAAGAACAGCATTTGTTTTGAATAATGTAACTGATACTATGTTACATAAATCTGGGGCTTGAGGAAAAAGTAGGAATGTGCTTGTGCATACCATCACAGTGACAGCCTAAAGTGACAGCTTAGTCGGAAATTTTATTATATCTTTTTCTGTTTTTCCGAACTCCTTCAGCTGGTTCCTTTCCCTTAAGACAGTAATTTAAATGTGGTCTAGTTTTGGCTTTACTTTTTGAGATAACTTATGAAGATGAAATTGTATTCTTCTTTGAAATTCCTCTTTAAAATATTAAAAAAGAATATGAATTAGATTTTCTCTCTTCACTTCAATGTATGAACAGCTGCACATAAATTCAGTTTCAAAAAAAAAAAGTGCATACACAAATATTGTATACAGATTTATAAATACATTTATTAAGACAGTTAATGCAAATGTTAAAAAATCAGAAATCCAGATTTGAAGTTCAGGACATGCTGGTATGGAATGATATCTTCTCATGATAGAAGTTGGAATCTTTTAAGAAGAAGTAATTCTGAGCCTTCGTTCCAGAAGATGAAGGGTGGTAGGATCTTGTTTTGGGCTGTTGTACATATATTTCCTCAACTTAGAGCTTAAATCACCACCTCTTCTTCTTCGTCTATACAGCTGTAGGTATGGCAGATTGCATCAGGGAAATAAACCGGTTGAAAATAACTGTTTTCCACCTGAGCTGTTTTTGACTAGATTACTTCCCTGATCATGTTTGGTATTTGGCTGCACAGATGTATCACCAAAGTGCATAGGGTAGATTGTGTAAGGAATTATTAGCTGAGCTTTGAAAGAGAGCATTTCACTTGCTGCTACTAAGTTAAAACCATAGTTAATCTCTCCGAAATGTAAATGCAAAAGCAAGATAGCTGTTGCAAAACATGAGTGTCTGCTATGACATCCACTGCTGTGACATTTCTGGGCTTCAGAGGCAAATCCTGATGACATGTCTGTCTTTAATTTTCTCTTAGATCTTCAAAAAAAGTTTTGCAGGGGAAGAATTTCAAATATTCATTCCTGTCTAAAAAGGCGCAGCAATTTGCATCAGTTATTGGAAATCATATTTAAAATTGAAATGCACAGTACGCATTCCTCTTTCCTTGGCCAAGATCTTGTTTCATATACTTACTACTCACCGACTGTGCACCTGTAAATCATGAAATAGGAGTTTCAAATTTACATTTCTTGAGTAGTCCATATTGTATTACACTATGAAGATCTAGAGAGGAGTCATTCTCTCAAGTGGGCTGAGGGCAATTATTTATAAAATGACCCCAGCAACAAAACACTTCATTAGGGAAAAGAGATGGGATAGGACCTAGTTTACAAGCACTGAGCTGAGATGTTCGGTTGTGATGCACATTGGTGACACCAGTATAGTAGTAAAACTGAGTAAAAGCATAATGTTTATCTGGTGTGATAAGTATCTTTAAAGTTGGGTGCATTCTACATGTGTAACTGAGTCTTCAGCAGTAGTATGAGATGGTTATAAAGTCAGTTGCACCAATACTGAACGGCTGGTGAGAGCTGCTTTACTATTGCAACTGAAGGACCCTTCCTGGTGTTACATCTCTGCCCATAGAGATGTATGGTAGCATATAAGTCACTCCATTAGGAAGACACCTTGTCATGGTGGTACTATTCCCAGGTGTTATTCCTGTTTGGCATCAAATACCTTTTCCCCTTTTTCAACCAGGGAACTCTCTTTCAGGAGATAGGAATTGTATCCCAATGGATTTCCTTGAAACGTTTTGTGCTGAATGAATAGTACCAGGCTAGTAGCATAATCAGTGTTATTTCTTTTATCTAGTCAGATGCTCGCATAAGCTGAACACATAGCTGTATTAAATTAAAAAATATATGTACTTTGAGCTCCCTATCATTCTTAATTGTTTCTCTGTTCTTAATTCTCCTTCAGCTATTGCCTTTCATCATTTTTAATGCATTCTGCTACATCGGCATAGAATCTTGATGTAGTTATTTTGACTTCATTGTCAATAAGCTTGCATCCATTCTAACTATAAAGAATGAATGAATTTGTTGTTCTTCATAGTATTCTATATGAATGAGCACAGTACAGACACTAGTGCTCCTGTAGAAATGTTTTATCTGTGAGCAAAAGACTAATAAATATCAAACAGAATCACAAAATGGTTGAGGTGGGACCTCTGGAGGTCCCCTGACCCCTGCTCCAGCAGAGACACCGAGAGCAGGCTGCCCAGGCCCACGTCCAGGCAGCTTTGGAAGATCTCCACGGAGGAAATCCCACAGCCTCTGGGCAGCCTGCGCCAGTGCTCTGTCGGTATCAGAGACAGCTTTAGTAAGAAGACATAACACCAGTGCAAGAACTAGTTAGCTAGTCTTAATTATTTCTAAAGTGTATTAAGATCTTAAATTATCCTATTGTGACTGGAATATATCAATTAAATACACATAGAAATAACGTTATAGTTATTAGAAAAATATTTACTTCCACATTGCAGTCATATACAGCTTTCTTCTTTACAGTAATATTGTAGGCTGATATACCTTAGCTACTTTTGTGCAAAATATACTATATTTTGTCATATGGAAAGAGGAAAAAAAATATTGTAATGAATACCTACCACATTTATCTCCAAGTTATTACAAACGCTAATTTCTTAAAAAATGAAGATCTTTCGGTTTTTGTTAACCCTAATTTCTGCATAAATAGTTCTCCTCTTTTTTCTTCATAATATTGTCCATTCACAGACTTAATTTCATGTCCTCTACCTTTATGTAGTTTAAAATTACAGTACGTTAAAATAAATAGAAAGTAATGCATTTATTCAAAAGTGGTATTTAAAGTTTTTAAACATTTTTCTTTAATATTTGAATGAATTTGCAGATTTATAATGAGAATTTTATGAAGGCATTATCTTTAACAATACGTATCAAAAAATGTATTTTTTACTTGTTTCCTTTTTATTCTTGTTTTTGTTCTTTTTTTTTTTTAGGCAATTGCATTGCCTCCTATTGCTAAGTGGCCTTATCAAAATGGGTTTACCCTTAACACCTGGTTTCGTATGGACCCACTAAACAATATCAATGTGGATAAGGATAAACCCTATCTCTATTGGTAAGTAGCTTACAAGATGGATCACCTCCCTTGACTGGCAGGCTGTGCTGTTCTTAATGTGGCCCTGGATCTTAATTTGCCTTCTTTGCCTTGAGGGCACCATACTGGCTCATGGTCAGCTTACTGTCCACCTGCACAAACAGGCCCCTTTCTGCAAAGCTGATTTCTAGCTGCTTGGTCCCCAGCATATACTGGTGCATGCTTACTTAGTGTGTCAACCACTCGTCTCAGTGCAGAAATGAGTGATGAGAGACAGCTGTTGCATCAACTTGGTTATAATGTGAACTCTTATGCTCAGAAATGGAGAAAGGAAGTAAAGTAGTGCTTTCACATTTGCCAGATGTGAGGGAAAAATAATAGTTTTGTCATTAGCTAAATACTAGGTGCTGCTTCAAGAACTGTGTGCCAATTTGTTTTTTTTTTTAAAAAAAATAAATTGTTTCTGAGGATGGCATTGGGCAGCTGCTAAGTGACAGCTTTAATACTTCTGTATTAGAACAGTTATTGTACCTTTCTTACCAATTACAAAATGAATGGTAACAATCCTGGAAGAAAATTCTTTGATGTTTTTATGGATGATAAATAGAAATAAGAAATAAACTGTTACAGAGCAGTCAGGTTCAAATGGTGAGATGAACAGAATTCAATAGCACAAATTTTAACACAAGCAAATGAAGGTCATGTACCTAGCAGTGTATAATGGATGACATGCTCACAGTATTAGTAGTTATGTATTAGAAAGCAGTAATTATAGAAGGATGTTAAGTGTTATTGTAGGTGACCAACTGACCATAAACTACATTTTCTCATTGAAAGAGCTAATGGAATATTTTCAAGGAACAAGCAGAGAAGAGAGTAAAAGTGATGTGATCACTTCCTGAAATCTTGGCAAAAGCACTATTTGCAGCTGAGAATTGTTACTTAAGAGATCATGTTAAAATTGGGTAAAATTCAGAGAACAATCAAATGCTCCTATCTTAAATTCCTTTTAAAATCCTAAGCTAAAGAAATGGGAATCATCAAGCAGTTTCAGCACTGGATTGGAGAATGTTTACCTGCTATTGAAGTGTAATAACATCCAGTAGCTGCTTTGAGAAAAAGTCTGAAATGAAACTGATAACTAAAATGTCTTTATGAACTGTCTGTAGTAAAATCGTGTACCAGCTGCTATGGAAAGTAGTTTAAAGCTCATAAAACCAAATGGGTGTTGACAGTATTGCTCCTGTCTCCTCTGTGCATTTCATTTTTGTATGCAGCAAGTTCTGAAAATAGTTTTCAGTAGATAAAGGAGATCCACAGTCTTATACATTCTCTTAGCCGTTGAGATCCATTGTGATGGACAGCATATATTTTTTTTTTCTGTTCATTCTTAGATTATCTCTTATGCATATTAGAAGTGTCCTCTTTTTCCAAGGAGGGTTGTGTGGAAGCATGTATGAAGGGCTGTGGCAAAGGAGAATGCTCCTTCCACTGTGGCAGCTGAAGGAGAGCAAGAGTTCTGTACCACATACACATATAGGGACAGATAGAAGAATGAGAAAAACAGACTGAATTTGGGAAAGTCAAGCTTCTGTAGCATCTTGACAGTCCGATAAAGGAAAAGAGCAAACCAAAACATGACTCAAGGCCAGCGAAACCACCTTGATGACCACTTAGAGGTTTAACTATCTGTTTCTGAAGATGGATTTAAGACTATAATTTTGCAATTTTTTTTGACATTGCAAACAGGATGTTATTAGTATAATGGAATAGATTAAAGGTGTATAATTTCTGCAGCTGTTAAGTATGATGAAATCTGAAGTATTTGCATGTACTTTTTACCTTTTAATGGTACTATGAAAAACCTAGTAGAAGTGTTTAATAAAAATATTCCAACAGTAAAACCATTTAAAACATAATTATTTAAATAACACAAAATTATTTTAAAAGCAACCTGCATTAATGAAAGAGAGAAAGTATTAATTAGTGGGCTATATGAATATATTCAAATTTGTAATGACTTTTTAAATACTTCTAAAACTGCATTTCAAAATTTATGGATGAGGTTCACCGTTTTGAATAAATGCATTTCAGCCAATGGTTATTTTTCATAGCCTGACTTGCAAATTAAAAACAATTTTAGACTAAAAGTTATGTTGATTGTATTCCACATTGATAGTAACACACTTTTCTGGTTTATTTAGCGAGGAAAAAGTGACATAGCTTACACAGTTGTAAATGTGGTTTTAACATTTTAAAAATATTGTGTGCAATTTGATTGATTAATTTCCACCAACTTTGCAAAATACCTTTTCAGTCCAGAACTTCTCTTCACAATGTTTTTGATTTCAAATATAAATAAAGAAATGTATAAGCTTTCTGCATTTTCTGTCTTTATGCTATTTGTCATGAGAAAGCTGGAAGCTCTTATTAAACTTACTTTTAAAAAAAAAGAAAAAAGGAAAAGAAAAGAAACTGATATCATTAGATGTTACATTGGTTTAAATAATCAATTTGACAAATGAAAATAAATCCACAACTCGGATAACTACAACCCTAACTCGTCAGTCCTGAAAAAGAAATTTTTGCACACATTAATTAATCTGAATCCAAATTTATAAGCTGTGCCAGCTACATTGTTCTCCTAGCCCCATAAAAATGCAAGACATCTTTCAAAATCTACGCATAGCATTTAGTTCTGTTGTGGATTTACCTTTACAACTTAAATCAGATGTAATATTTGAAATGATGATGAATTAGGAAACTGAGGGCAGAACCTGAGAAATAATAGATTTGGAGATTTGCCATCTTGAGTTTCTGAAAACTGCAGGTGGAAGGGAAAAAGAAAAAAAAAGAAAAAATTGTTTTTTACAGTGTAGCCCAGAATCGATTTGTGATGAAGATTAGTAGCAAATCCTACCTCACCACTCACCATTCCCTCTGGCTTCACCCACCCCAAGAAAAAGTGGAAACAGAGGAAATTAGGAACTTAAATTTACTGTTTCAGATGACAGTTTCTTTTCTTTCTCATGGCAATTTAGAGTGGTATTTGAACCTTACTTTATTCTATGATAGTTCCCATTTTTCTAATTTCGTGAATAATTTTTTCTTTTCAGTTTCCGCACTAGCAAAGGTGTTGGGTATTCTGCTCATTTTGTTGGCAATTGCTTGATAGTTACATCATTGAAGTCAAAAGGCAAAGGTTTCCAGCACTGTGTGAAATATGACTTTCAGCCACGCAAGGTAAGCAAAATAGTATTCACAATAAAAAATAACATTGATAATGTAACAAAATGTTTCTGGGAAGAAGCACTAAAATCCTTTTAGTGATATAATACTACTAATAGTGTAATTTCTTATAAGTAAGTACCTTCTCTGACTGTCAAGCAGAGTTTTATGTCTGTTACAGGCCAGAATTGATTCAAAATACCATGATAATTTATGAAGTAACACTTCTATGAAGTCAAATTGTTTTTAAAAATATTACTTAATTAGCTTCAGATGTTGAAGAATTATTTGTGAAGTGGTTGAATGTCATCTTTGAAAGGTCTGTGTGTTACAGAAGTATTTCTGTTTCTGAATGTTCCGTACTTGGTAACTTTGACAATGCCTGGAACAATTCTGCTGGCAGTATGAGAGTTTCCTTATCTGTTGCTGGGACAAGCAAGGCTTTTTCTATATTGGTGATATTCGGGGATTTTTCATTTTTCATAGTGAATCTTGATTATTTCTCTCAATCATATTAGTGTTTCTTTCTATTGTATGTCTAGTAGTCCTAGGAGAACAATGATTCTGCTGGCTTCGAGATTTCAGTCAGTTGGCTCAAGCATTGACTTTCCCACACAGCGAGCGTTATGTGCTTGTCATTTGTAACAGCCTTGTATATATTTTGTTGTAAAGCTCCTTTCTTTTTTATGGCCTTAGAATTTATATATTGAATTTCAGTGCTTGTTCTGTTTTGAGAAACCAGTCTTTTAAGGAAGGTTGCCACTGCTTACTTATCAAGTTTATGTTCTACTATTTTTCTTGGTATGTGTTTGTGATTCAAAATCACTGATTTCAGTTCTGTCATGTAGGTTTCAATTTGTGGTGGTTTTTAATATATTGATGTCCTTTTCTAGCATGTTTCTCACGGATATATACAGCCTTATAAGTACATATTTGCTGAGTGCATTGATTTTGTTGTGCAAATCTTATTTAAAGTCAGAAAAGTGTTTTGATGACAGTTCAGGTTTTCTTTTGAAGGTGCATTGTCTGACACTAATGATAAACACTAAATCTAGGAACAAATTAAAATTTGTGGATTATGTTAGCTTTTGGGAGCCAGCTGATCCTTTTTTCTCTAGTTGATGCAGAAACAGCCTTTCATATTTTAGCAAGATACTCTTAATGCTATGAATGGCTGTATCTTCATACAAAACTTTAAAAAAATTAGCTCTTGCTATTCTACATAAAATAGTTAATTTTAAAGTACTAAAAAATATATGTACCTTTATGGCCTCAAGTTGCGTCAGGGAAGGTTCATGTTAGATATTAGGAAAACCTTCTCTGAGACAGTGATCGGGTACTGGAACAGGCTGCCCAGGGAGGTGGTGGAGTCAGCGTCCCTGGAGGTGTTCAGGATGCATCTGGATGTGGAACTGAGGGACATGGTTTAGTGGGTAACCTTGGTAGTAGGGGGATGGTTGAACAAGGTGATCTTGGAGATCTTTTCCAACCTTTATAGTTCTATGAGTATCAGTGTCAAATTATCAGCTGACCTGCTGAAGTGTTTATCCAAATGCAACTTTCATGCTGGATTGCTATTTGTCACAGATCATGCTTCATACACTTTGGTCCTATGTCCAATTTTAGAAAACTTTTAGAAAGTTTTGTCCCACAGTTCTGTTGAATTATTTGAAGGATTCTCACTGTGCATAAGAACAGATTTGTGAGCTAGTTGCTATAGTGTCTGTGGATGGTCCAAGAACTTCAGGCATTTTACTCCTCTGAAAGCCTCAAGTAAATTAAGTTGTCATGTAGTAAAAGATTTGATACTCGTTAAAATACAGGGATGAAAAGGACATGAATCAAGGGAGCAAGTAGGAAGCTCAGAAGAATCTTTAGTTTCCTGTCAATGAGAATGCAATATGGATTTAACTCAGTGGAGTCTGTCATCATCTATTGCAGGACCTCTCTTTGAAAAGCTATGTTATTCATTTTGCCCACATTGATACTAGTCACAAAGATGATGCAAGGAGTAAACCATTTTATAATGCTTGAACACTTCTCTAAGTAAAAAGAAATAACAGTTTAAAATGTAAATTCAGTTCATCCAAGTGCAAGAGGGAAAGGAGCTGGATTAGTTGTGATAAGGAATTGGGATAAAGTATGCATACATGCACATATGTGTGCACACAAGCAACTAAAGAAAAGCTCAATGTGTTTTGTAGAGCTTGCTTAGGGGATCAAAGCAAGAGGTAGCTAGTCCTCTGAAGTAGAAGTGATGTGAAAGATTCAAAAAAAATTGCATGTCAGGAAGGAGATTGACTAAAAGAAGCCACATATGCAAAGAGGAGTTGATAACACGGAAATAAAAGATTATTAAGAAAACACAGATTATATCGTTTTGCTGAAGTCCAACATGCACAGCAAGCAACCATGCTATCAAAAGATAGCATTGCTCATTTTAATTCCTTACAGGATCTGTGGACACTGTTACAATAAAAGATTGATGATCAATTTGTTTCCAAACAGATGAGTCATCTATTAAGTTTAAACAACATATGATGAGACAAACTGCACAATGTCTTATAAACTGGTACATTGCCTGAAATGCTCTTAAAGCATTGTAAAATCATAGAACATAAATGGATAAAGTTTTGGACTTATTGCCGTGAAATTATTTCTGTTACAAAAGTATCAGAAATATGAGTAAACAGTTATAAAAGGCACAACTTTTAATAGTGTCATTGAACTGAATGGAGATTATTGTTAAATAAACTCTTGAAAAACTCACTTGTCCTGTTTCCTTCATCTAGCAGATCTATGTTAGGTGGTGGGGAAAATTTGGAGAAGAAACCTCGGTTGAAGCAGAGTTTGTACTTAGTTTCTGATTACCAAAGTCACCAGTTAAGATTCTGTGATTTCAGTGATGAATATTTTACTGAATTTATGGGAGATGTTTCTGTCTGTAATAGAATCTTCCTGCAAAAAAGGAAACAAAATGGGAAACAAAATTTGCTTCCTTCCCCACTGCCCTCCATCCACCCAGGGATGGAAGGCTGTTGGCCAATAAAAAGTACTTTGTTCATTATTGCTTGCAAAACATATTACACTGGCCACATATGACTTCAGAAGCCAAAGCTGTAGTGACTTCTCCTAAATCTAGTAGTAACCAATAAATTGATTTACTTGGATCTGCACGAAGTGAGTGTACTGTTGTATGATCAGTAGGATTTTTTTACCCTTCTGCTAACTATAAGTTTTTAGGGGAGGAAAGGTTAAAGTACATGTTTAAAGACCTGGAGTTTGCCTCCAAATTACTCAAATTCTGTTTTGGCATTACATGCTTCAAGTGGCAAAGCTTTCAGTACGCAACTGATATAAAGATTAAACACTCTTATTTCTTCAAAAGTTTACTAGCTACTTTTATTGGAAGGAATTTTCTTGTGATTTAAACTATGTATTTAAGAATTGTTTAATTGTTTTACTTCACAAGTTATAGCAAGGGGACATTTTCTAAGGAGAAATTAATATAAAATGTTTATATTTATGTAGAATTAATGAAGTTATTACAATACAAAATATTTTATACCTGGTTTACTTTCTTTTTTTCTTTTTAACAAGAGAATAAAGAAAGAAAAGAAAAATTTGTCTAATACATTGGTAAGATGTTCTTGTGCATGTCCAAACTACACGCGTTCTATGAAGATCTTTTTCAGCAAGTGAGAAATTTATGACAAATTTAATAGCTGATTCACTATTTTCTAAAAATAATGGTATGGCACAATGCCATTGATGATAGTATTGTTGGTGTAGAAAAGAAAGACAACCTCAGCCACTTAGAGAATGGCTTCTCTAGCTTCTTGACAGCTTTTGAAAGATATGTAATTGTAAAAACAGCCAACAGGGTAGAAAATTTAAATGACTGAAAACTTCAGTGATTTACTGAGACAGGTCACACTTCAACATGCATGAAATTCTCTTTTCTGTGTTGTCAATGGAAGAATAAACTTTGATATCATTTCTTACCAAGGCAGAACAGAAGACAAAAGAGGAAAAGAACACATTTTCAATTCGTATTTTTTTGATGTTGGAACAACTACTTATATTATTTAAAATAGCTTTTAGGAGGCAAGTTCTTCCTAAAGTTTAGCCATCTAATCTAGTCAGCCAAATGAAAAAAAGGCACCAGCAGCAAATTATTTTGCATGTGTAGCTACGACTTGCAGGATGGTATTTAGTATGTACAAGTTCCCAACTTGCTACACTCCTTATTTAAGAAGTATAGATGACTATCTTACAGTAGGTGTCTAACTGAACCTTTATTCATAAGTTCTTATAGTTGAATCTTTCAGTAAATAATTGGTTTATGAGTTTGGATTTTTGTTTATGAGGTTTTTTGAATGATAAAGTACTTCAGAATTCAATGAAATTATGCAGTTTCTGTATTAAGGACTTGTGTTTGTTGACTTGTGTTTATCTGAAAAAGAATTTCACTTGCATTCTTTTAGAAGAATGTGGAGCACAGTCTCGGAAATACAGTTAGATTTTGGATAATGAAGTATTTTATATGTGATAGTATATAAAAATCACATGAAATGACAAAAAAAATAAAGCTGGTGGAAGTTTAAAATAGTTGGCCTTTTCCCAAGTGGTAAATCATGAGGGGCTGCATCTCTTTAGGATATTTCAAGTGCTGCTTTCCAAGGCTGGCAACTTGTTGGTAAAGCTAGTATGATTGATTAGTTTACTGCATAACTAGCTCAACTTTATTCTAGTTTTGAAAATGTAGTATTCCTTTTGAAACCATTTGTCCAATGGACTGAATCCCATGGGGGGACACAGCTTAGTTTCATGAAGATTTACTGAGTATTTCCAGAAGTAATCATCAAACAAGATCATTAAAATAAAACCCCAAGGGATACAAAATTTCTTTTCTATTTAAAAATAAAAAATAAAAAAACAAAAGTTAATAACTGTGAACTGTAACAGACACCAAGAAATGAAAGACAAATAAATTGTAAATTGCTATTTCAAATAATAGCATAATTAATAGAAAAAATGCACATCTGTTCCTTGTAAGTTCAGATGATGAAATCTACAAGACTGCTACTATAACTAAAACTGAGACAACTGCAACCTTCTCCAAAAGGGGAAGATAAAGCCAGTATTTTCAGTTTAAGCAATTAATTGAAAAAATTAGATTTTCACCACAGGTCAGTCTTTTTAGATGCTCGTAAAATGGCTTGGATCCTTAGCTGGTGAGTAATTGAACACTAAGGTCTTTTCCAGCCAGGCTTCAAGCATCTCCAAGTAAGGATGCTCTACAGCATCTTTGAACAAGCTGCTGTTTTTTGACCACCCTTAATGCTTACTACCATCTTTCTTACGTTTAAATGGAATTTCCTGTGTTTCAGTTTGTGTCCATTGCCTCTTGTCCTTTTACTGGATACAATGAGAAATCTCTGACTCCATCTTCTTTAGTCCCTGTCAATCAAGTATCTGTACAAATGGATAAGATCTCTCTGAGCCTTGTCTTCTCCAAGCTGAACAGTACCATATCTCACCTCTTTTTGTGTGTCAGAAGCTCTGATCACTTAATCATCTTTGTGGCCCTTTGTTTAACTCTTTCCAGTATGACCATTTTCTTCTGGTTTGTATATGATTTGAAATAATAGGCACCTATTATAGTTACATATGTGTTGATTTGCAGATTAAATTCCCATTCCTAGGACTAGATTATTCTGGAGGTTGGATTTTAAAGGAAACTTAACATTTTCTTCTTGAACTTTAAAATTCACAATTAAAATTTGGTGTGAACATAATGATTCCAATTGAACAGATTATTTGAAAGATCACCATAGTTGTACTTGGAAGCATTCTGCTGTGATTCTTTCTCTACTTGATTATATAATACATTTTTAACAATATGACAGTTGTCCAAAGATTGATGAATGGTAAAGAATAGAAAAAGAAAATTATATGAAGCAATTGGGGTAAGATCCTAAGCTGGGCTGTAAAATATGATGTGGTGAATTTTTTCCTTTATTTAATAATTTCTGATAGCTGTGATTAAAAGACAGATGTATTTTGTTTTTTGTTTACAGTACACATAGGACTGGAATTCTAAGGCGATCTCAGTTGCATTTCGTGTATTGTTTTTAACATAAATTACACTTTCAGGAATGGAAATGTATTTATCCTTTTAATGTTATGTATTCATTTTTGGCTCTAATCCCACAAAAAGATGCAGGTAGGTACATCATTATTTACGCACAATTTTACTGAGTGAACTTGAAGTTCTGCTGACTTGACTTTTAAGTAATTTTAAGAGTTTACAAGGATTCATCTGGTCATTTAACTTCATGAGATTGGTCACTTATTTCCAATCGGAATCATTAAGTTTGTGTTATTGCACAAAAACTGCTGCTATAAACTGGTTTTTCAATTTCTTTTCAGTGGTATATGATAAGCATTGTACACATCTATAATCGCTGGAGAAACAGTGAAATACGGTGTTACGTGAATGGTCAACTGGTATCCTATGGTGACATGGCCTGGCATGTTAATACAAATGATGTAAGATTATTTTTTTTCTTTTCTTAAAGCTTTACAGCACACCAAACTGTTCATTTTGTTTTAAATCAAATGCAAAAAGAAAAAAAGTACTGTATTTTCTCTAGATCTTTGCAAATTTTCTATTTTTTAAATTGTATGCTTTAATCTATCTTCCTTATGTATTTCATAAATTTTCAGGTTGCTTTTTTTCAGAATATCATGGATTTTATGGCTGTATTTTGCATGGCTGTTTTAAGGAAATTTGTAGAGGTTTTGTTGGAAAGGCTCTTATAGCTAATATTTTTAATATATGATATTGTGTAGAGGACACTGATAACAATGGATTAATGTTTCGCTTTTTCCATAGGAAGTTATGGTGGAGTTAGGGGTTTAAGAGAGACAGATTAAGGAAAACACTTAAGGAAAAACTGATTCATTCAGCCAAATGACTATGCATGCTGCCAAGTACTCATTTTTGTATCACATTAAGTTCTCTGTTTTATTCAAGAGGAGTTATTCGGTAACAGTTAAAAGGATTCTATGCTATTTTTGTCAATTGAACATTACTCCTTTAGTATTCTTTTATACTGAGTGGCCTGGACTATGATCAGAGTCCTATGGTTTCAAGCACTATATAAACATTGTAAGAGATCATGTATTTTATGAAGAGTTTACCATTTTAAGCCAACAAGATACAGAAAGATGAAGAGGGGAAAAGAAAGTAAAAGTCCAATAACAGAAGCATGGAGAAGTGTCAGGAGGTTTATGGTATTAAGCAAAGACTGATGTGTTACATCTGTATCCCAGTAACAAGCATCTTTTGTTGTTTTACTTGGAATAGTTCACAGGCAGTTGACCAGCATTCAAAATGCTGTACTAAATATAAAGGAATTAGTATTTGATTAATGTTGATAGCAAGTACAAATTAAGTGCTACAAAATGCCCACTTTGTATTTTGTACTGTTAGCTTGTTTGGCCAATAAGGGACATTATGAATTAAAAGAGCAATAATACATAGTGTTATTCAGTTGCATAACATTACTCAGCTCAGTGCAGAGACACGGGCATTTTGCATCTGCTTCTACCACAGGCAGAAACCATCCATTTGCACCTGGTGAAGATTGCATATACCTGTAAATACACCTCAGTGTTAACTGGACTGAGTTCAAGTTGTATCAGCAGCACATTCTTACAGGAAATGCATCAGATTTCGTATTCTAAAAATATGAATTATTTTAATGAAATCTATATATGTTTCAAAAAAAGTTGTCCATTTTCTTATCTTCTGCCTTGGAAGAGCTGAGAGTGTACACCTGATGATGCAGAAAAAATAAACTTTCTGGCCCAAAGTTTTGGATGAGAGAGGCAGACAAAACAATTATCTCTTGTGCTACACTTTCAAAGATGGCATGATTCATCAGCTCACTACACTTCACTATTTCTTATTTGTCATGTAAATGTCAGCTGTTTCTGACTGCCTGTGTAGGAAGCTCTTTAGTACTTAAGGAAATTAACTATTTGTCCTCTGCTAAACTGTAGAGGCAAAGTCAAGTTTGAAAGGAAGAGTTTAAATATTGCATGTTAATTAAAGTAGAAAGGCTCTGCTTGTCACAGCTTCTGATCATCATTCTTTGTTTTCTTGGTAGAATTTTTATTTGCAAGAAAACGCAAGGTATTCAGCCTTTTTTCAGAGCATGGATTCTACTTGGTAACCTAAACATTTGTTAGGTGAGAATGTGGTGATTCAAAAGTCAGCTGAGGTCTTAGAGAATCTGTACTGAGTTATTAGCTTGTAATTATATGTAAAACATAATCTGTTGAGAGCTACACTGGCTGTTTGTACAGTTGATCATAACTAGAAGAAACCAGGAAAATAGTTGAAATAGGCAGACGAATATAACTTAATTTTTTTCAAGTATAAACTAGGAATGTGGTGATATCAGTAGCTGAGACAAAGTGCTAAAAATGGCTATTTGCTCAAGATGAGTTGACCTTAGATTTTCTGACAGTAATAGCACAAGTATCAGAAAGGTCTTGAAAGCTAAGCAGGATTTTAATGTACTAACTGAAAATTTTTAAGAAGTTTTGCCATTAGATTTATCAGTCATTGGAGTGGTCTCAGTCCATCATCAGCACTGTGCATCCTGGATGTGAACTTTTGCTACTAGTTGGGTCCAAAAAATTATTTTTATCAAAAAAATTATCAAAAAAAAATTGCAAGATCCAAAGGGGGAGTGGATGGGCAAATAGATACTGATCAGAATAGAGGATAAATCAGATGAAATCCTGAGCATTTCTTACTTCATCTCATTGTAAAATTGATTTCAATATCTTTGATTTCCTCCTACCTCGTTAAGAGTCCTTTCTTTGCCTTGATAATACTCATTTAAATGAGTTGCTGCAGCAGTTCACCATATTTAATTCCATTCTCTTGACTGCCTAAAGCTTTTGAGTAAGCCTCAGCATTCAAGCAAGATGAAAAAGTAGGCTTCCTAATCGAATTCCGCTAGCTTGATTTATCTCCAAGATGAAACCCATTCCTTGTTTTTGTTAAATAAATAGATATGGCAAAGAAACTGAGATATTTGCCAAAGTTCCTTGTGCTGTTGATGTAGTCCTCTTGTACCACATCATGTTTTTGAATTCCACAGATCTTTGTTCTGGACAGTTAAACTCCAAACTTTGATTGGAAAGTCTTTTCTCTTGGAAGAATCAGAAAGAACTCAATTCTTGGCAAAATAAACAAAATTTGGGGGAAAAAGAAAGAGCTATTCTTCAAATATGAAATAATAGGAAATAGATGGAAAACTGCAGCAGGTGTTTGTGCATCTCCAGAGGGATAGCTGAGAAGAAGGAATAGAAAACAGCAACTCCTGTGACTGTTGAAGAATTCAGAAGAGGAGTTTAAGGTCAAACCAAATCATTATAGAATGAAGTCATAGAATAGGACTGTGCATTAGCTGTAAACTAGAAAAATTGTATTTGTTTCTTTCTGCTACAGATGTTTAGCTATTTTACCACATCAGTGAAATAATACTGTATTTTACTATTCTGATTTTCTCTCTTGTATGTCAAATGATTAATAAATAAAAAGAAAACCTAACAGGCAGACATAAAAGCATTGTATTATTGACCATAAAATAATTAAGGCTAAGCTACTGAAAATGAAGTTGTTCACAACAGGTATTTATGTATTGAAATACTGTGACTAATTTATTTTCATAATTACAGTCTCCCTTTATTTTTGTCTGTACTTGAATATTATTCCATTGTATGATTTGTATTACTAAAGCTCGTTAACATTGCCTCTTCTAATACAGAGCTATGACAAATGTTTTCTTGGCTCTTCGGAGACTGCCGATGCTAATAGAGTGTTCTGCGGCCAACTTGGAGCGGTATATGTATTCACAGAAGCCCTCAACCCAGCACAGATTTTTGCAATACATCAGTTAGGACCTGGTTATAAGGTAATAATGGATCTTAAAAAGCACTGCTTTGTAAAATTGGAAACAGAAAATAATTGTTGGAAATAATTGATAAATACAGTTGGAAAGAATGTGTGAATGTAGGTATTCCTCTTAGGATCATGTAGAGCTGTGTGATTTGTTTTCAGCAAAAGATAAAGGTTTCATCAAGTTTCATAACTATTCTTAATTTCTATCAGTTTTTTGAAAGATGCAAGTAATTGCTTTAAAGAATAGCTGAAATGTGATTGTATGTGAATTTTATAAATTTGGGTCGTAATCAATTTAGAGCAATTTTGTGTGCTGAACACCAGGGGAACAACTTTCCTCTTCTTTCCTAATTTGTTTCATTTGTTTCAAGAAGTGAAAAATATTATGTAACATTCTTGTATGTTGAGGGGTTTCATAACGCATATGTGCTTTCATGCTAAACGTTTCCAGTAGTTACTGCACTATACTCACTACACTGTTTGCAAATTACCTTGCTTGATTCATAGGCTTCCCTTAAACTAAATTCCTTCACACCTGTAGCTTCTTACTGATTTTTGCTCTCTTAATGCCTCTTTCCTGTGTACTGTTCCTTATCTAAGTATCTGAAAGTAGCTTTTACTAATAATGGTGAAACATTCTTAATGCTTTGGTTCCCATTTGTAGAAGTCTCTGAGAAGTTAGTCAAAATGTGTAGCTATTGATTTAAAGTATAATTGTATAATGCTGCAGTACTCAGTAAAGATATTCAGTATATACAATGTGTTTTTATATATTTTGTCTATAAAACTCACATGCAGTTAGCTCCATAGTCTGTAGTGATCACTTCTGAACAACATTAAGTGCCTTATAAATATTTTTAGCTTTAGCTTCAGTTGCACTGAGTGTTGGACACCACAAATGAGTTAAATTGTGGTCTCCTGCAATTGTTTCCTGTATAATTTATTATGTTTTTATTGGAGAACTTGGTGTGGAATACATGCAGTCCATATAGTGAAATGAAATGAAAAATTCATGCTGTAAAAATGAAATTCTTAAATTGTTATAGAAATAATTCTGCATTTAAAAAAAGTGTTTAATTGATTTCCAATAGTTCGAAGCAATATCTTTTCTAATACTAATAAATACAAAAATGATAATTGAAAATATTTGCTTTTGTAATGTTAAATTTAACTACTATGATTCTAGTATAAATATGTGCCTTAATAGCCCTTTGCTATACTTTTATACTTTTATAGGGAGTTTCAGCTTCTTGACTGGTCGCCCAAAAGCTTGATTTCCATCTTCACAATTTTCATTAGTGATTGTAGATTTAAAAATTTCAGACATGTTATGCTGAATAAATTAACAAATTTTGATACTGTTTGTAGTTTAGTAATAAATTCTGATACCACTTGTAGTCTAACACCACAAGGCTACCGCTGGTGTGAAATGTGCAAGTAAAAGTGTAATATTTTTAAGAAGTTCCTGCACATAGACTTTTTGCGTCTTCTGTAGAATCCTGTGTAGCATGCACTCAATATATATTCTCTAAGATATTCTTTGTGCTAAATGAATGAATTTAGGCTTCAGGGGTAACCATTTAGAAGTGGACATTTGACATCACTTTCTTGCTCATACCTGACTTGTTGCAAACTGGCCATTCAGAGACTTTTCTTTAGTTCAGTATATGTGCTATTCATTCGTACTCTTAGCCAACTGGAAGAATCAATTGTTCAACTTTTCCAAAAGATCAGCTATTCCTGATGCATTCTTAACACCATGCAAAAGCTTTTCTCCCAAATAATTATTCAGGATACTTGAGAATTTTTGGAGAATGTCTTCATGCAGATAATTTTTCTTTCATGTGTCTGTCTGTGGTAGTTCTATTGATTTGCCATTCCCCTTTTGGTCCAGGGTAAGGACTGAAGGATATATATATACCAGGATTTGGATTCTTTAAGGAAAATGACCATCCCTTATTTAGTGTACTGTATGTTTTGTTCATGAGAACAGAGACTACTATTTTGCCTCTCATTCAGCTGTCTGCACAATCATTCATAATGTCTCTAGTTTAGAATGGCTGTCCTTAAGACCTCTGGAATACAGAAAAATACGCGTGCTCCATCAGTGTAACAGAGCTCAGGACTGTGCATTAGGCAGATATTTGTGAATATATGTAGAATGTAATATCACAAATAACACTAAAGCTTAAAAGTTCAGAAAAAGGCAGATCTTTATACATAAGCAAAAGTGAATTTTATTACACGTTCTGTACTTGTTACAGAATCACAGAATCACAGAATCACAGAATTGCAGGGGTTGGAAGGGACCTCAAGAGATCATCGAGTCCAACCCCCCTGCCAGAGCAGGTTCCCTACTGCAGGTTGCACAGGTAGGCGTCCAGGCGGGTCTTGAATATCTGCAGGGAAGGAAACTCCACAACCTCCCTGGGCAGCCTGTTCCAGTGCTCCGTCACCCGCACTGTGAAGAAGTTCTTCCGCATGTTGGTGCGGAACTTCCTGTGCTCCAGCTTAAGGCCATTGCCCCTTGTCCTGTCCCCACTGACCACTGAAAAGAGGTTCCCCACCTCCATTTGCCTCCCGCAACTAAGATACTTATAAACATGGATCAGGTCCCCTCTCAGCCTTCTTTTCTCAAGGCTGAACAGACCCAGCTTACTGAGCCTCTCCTCATAGGGGAGATGCTCCAGGCCCTTTATCATCTTTGTTACAGACAGCTGTGACCTAGAAATAGTTGAAGTTTTCATGCCAGTCTTGCCAAATGCGTCTTTAAGAATGCACTCGGTTTTAACCATTATGTCCTATTACAAAAATATGTTTATTAAGAACATAGATGCAGTTTGCTTTGAAATACTAAATCTTCAGTTGTAAAAAAGACCTAGTTTATATTAACCTTTTTTGAACAAAAATGTTACATTGCCTGTAAGTAGAAATATTGAAAGCTTCCCACAGTAGCTACTGCATAGAAATGACAGATAGTGAAACTTATAACAGGAAAATACACCAACAGTAGAGCTATGCTATTTGCCTCTTCCTTGTTAAACCTTACCAAATTCATCCATGAGGTATCTTGACATTTTAGGTTATGTTGAGTAAAAACCTAGTAAAATTCAGTAGTTGCATTCCCAGTTTCATCTATATAAAAGCATGGTAACTTTGAGTCTTGCAGTTACTAAACAGGACTTTCACCTACCAACCAAATTGTTGCTGAAAGTTGCCAAAAAAAAAAAAAAAAAAGGAAAAAATGAAATGAGTACGTCATCTCTCTGCTCTGAGTGTGCTATTTCTGCTACCCAACATTGTTTCTAGGCAACAAAGAAGAGTGAAGCATGTCTCAGCTGTAATCCTGAGGGGCTGATAGTCACAGAATAGAGGGGCAAGGAAAATAATGTGGGAGGAAGAGATGCAGTATTTGGTGCTGCTTGTAAAGGGAAGTTTCAGCAACTTTTCGAATAGCCCTGTGAAGTCTTTGACTCTTCTCTTAACTCTCCCATATACACATCTCAAAATGAGGTATCAGATTACTCTCTGTATTGTTGTGTCTGACTTTGCTTTTGATCAGTGCTACAATATCAATCATTTTGTTATCAGTGAAGATTGGAGTGAAAAATGCATTAATGCATGCACATATAAACACACAGCAAATACTCTTTAAAATTCAAATTCACTTCAGCTAATTATATAGTACAAGATAATATTTTATTTATTTATTTATGATCGTGTATATATATAGGAATATATATATATTTGCCATTCAGTGTGTTAAATCAAAGTGTCTTTTTTGCTGTCTTTACGCCCTTACACTGATTCCACCAGATCTCAAAGTTACATTCAGTCAGTGACCAGTAATTAACCATTTGCAATTTAAACTTACACGCTAGACAGCCTTTGCTATCCTACTGTGGATGCATTTCTCCAAGTCACCGGTACAGAATGTATATACTGAATTTATTTTCTTTTTACCTTTTTATGTAAGTTAAAGTTAGTGATAAGGGAGTATTGTGTCTGAATTCATAGTCTCTCTTTCCATCATATTATAATAATCTTGTGGGTAGGACATAAGCATTTCCAACTTATGATCATTTCTGTTCAGCTTTGGCAAAAAGTTCCTTTAATTCTTGACTTTTTTTTCTGAAAAATATGAGGTGGTATTATATTGATTGGTAATTTATTTGTACCTGACTTTGAAACAATGGTATCTGATAAATTATTAAAGCATAGTAAACACTGAAATTTTGGAATTAGAATAACGCCAAAATTTGCTTTTAAAGATTATTTTATTTTTGCTTAAACAATTTAGAAAGTTGAAAGATTTCATGGTAAAATAAAGATACAAATATTTTGGTGAAATGCTTTGAAATACTTGAAATGAAAGGGAATACTATATAGAAGAAAAATATTTGGAGCTTTGAGATCTGACAGTGTTTAAAGGCATGAAAAAAGTTCTTGGTCAGAAGTGTTTTCTAGTGATAAAACGCCAAAATATGTATCATTGAGAGTTTCCTTACAAAGCACACTCCTGATCCAAATGCAAATCATAGAATCAGAGAATGGCTGAAGTTGGCTGCGACCCCTGGAGGTCGCCTGGCCCAGCCCCTGCTCCAGCAGGGACACCCAGAGGAGGGCGCCGAGGCCCACGTCCAGGCAGCTCTGGAAGATCTAAGGAGGAGACACTGCAGCCTCTGGACAGCCAGTGCTCCGTCACCTGCATAGCACAGGAGTGCTCCTGGTGTTCAGAGAGAACCTCCTGTGCTCCATTTTGTGGCCGTGGCCTCTGATCCTGCCACTGGGCACCACTGAGTCTGTCTCTGTCTCTTTGCACTCTTCCTTCAGGTATTTATGGACACTGAAGAGATCCCCTGAGCCTCTCATCCTTGTAGGAGAGTTGCTTCAGTCCCTTCATCATCACTGTGGCCATATGTTGGACTCTTTCCAGTATGCCCATGTCTCACATGTACTGAGGAGTCCAGAACTGGACCCAGCACTGCAGGTGCAGCCTCACCAGTGCTGAATAAGAGAGACAAATCAAATCCCTCCACCTGCTGGCAATGCTCATCCAAACAGCCAAAAATAATAGTAGCTGACTTTGCCAAATTGTAGAATAAACCACTGTTTTCCCATTCCTTTACTCCTCTTTACCATTCTTATTTCCTTCTCTATTCTATTGCATGCATCTCGTGCATTTTCAATATGGCATTGCTGCTTCCCTTCCACTTGGCATCACCATGTGTGGGGCATGGCTGACTGACGCCTCTGCTCCAAGGGTTCTCAATCAGCTCTAGTCAGATGTCCAGTTGATTCAGTCTACATCTTTCTTATGATCCACATACAAATGGACTCTTGTCATAAGACCTTAAATTGCCATGTGTCAGTCACTTGAGCAGACACTCTTTCCAATCTTTTGGCCATAAGCAACAGAATTTATTCAGGGTTTCCAACAGCCTTGAGAACTCTGCAAATGCTAGATGGGTTTTATGGGTTTACATATCTGGTAGGAATCTGTAATGTTTTTGGGAAGAGCAGCTGATAGCCTATAAATTGCCTATTTTAATTCCTCCAGCCTGGACAACAGCAACCCTAGTGATTACATTTTTTTACAGTTTCCTGATGAATTTTCTTACTGTGTTGGAGACAAGAGAAATTTGTGGGATAAAATGGATGGAAACAACAGTATTTTGGACTTGGACCAATATATAAATGGCTATATGCAGTGAAAATGAACAAAATGATTCATAATTAACGTCAGCTATATATATATTTAAAACAGAGTAAAGAGATTAAAAATATAAATTGAATTCCATATTACAGTATTGAAATGGTGATAATTTCTAATGAATTTATTGTGTCAGCACAGTGTATTACTGCTAGTTCTCTTTTTGCTGCTGTCAAATGATTGTTACATGCAAAAGTAGGTGTGTGCCAAGTAAATCTGTCAACACTTTTCAGAAAGGAAGAAATCTATCTTCTTGTACTTGATTGATTTGTCAGAGTAACCATAAAACCTCGTTTTAGATCAGATATGGATCACAGTATGTTTAAGAATAACGGAGATTTTCATTCTTCCTTTAAGTTTGAGAATCATTAGTTTGAAATACAGCATTCAGAATTTTATTTTTTATTTTTTTTTAATCTAATTTCAGTATCTTCTTTGTATATAGTCTGCACTGTTACTGAACTAGGGGATTTACACTATTTAAAAATAGCTACTGCTTTAAATAGCATAGGATTCAATCTTCTATTTACTGCATAAAGATTCTTATATTTTCTTTTTTTTCAGAGCACATTCAAATTTAAATCTGAGAGCGATATTCATCTGGCTGAGCACCATAAACAAGTGCTATATGATGGAAAACTTGCAAGTAGCATTGCTTTTACTTATAATGCAAAGGCTACTGATGCTCAGCTATGCCTTGAATCCTCACCAAAGGAAAATCCGTCAATTTTTGTACACTCCCCACATGCTCTTATGCTTCAGGTTTGTGTATTTTGTTTTATTTTTAATCATCTTACGTCTTTTAATTGAACCAATGATGATACAAAAGCGATGATTTAGCTGACTGTTGCTTCTGACTGTTAATTTTGTATATACAAATTTTCGAGCTACTGAATGTGCATTAAAACTTATCACTTCATTGAGGTTATCACATTTGTCCTTTAAAGCATGTGTTTGCCTTTTTTTTATGTTCCATGTTCTTTGCATCTTTCCATCACCTTGGAGAACAGCATACCGTTGTGCTACTGTAGCTGTTGCCCGTAATGTAATCTTTGTATGTTAATTTTCTGGGGAGGAAAAAAAGATAACAAAATTGCGCCCTTTTTATTTTCTCTGTTGCATACTTAATGCTACTAAATTCAAGGTCTGTGATAACTGTTAGTTCAACATCTTTTGTGATAAGATAATATTTGTGCTATTGTACATCGTAATTTTGTATTATTTCTGTTCTTAATATACCTATCAAGTGAACTGTTCTTTCTATTTTCACTTTTTTCATCAAGAAATATATACTTCATATCATAAGTCAGAGTTTACCATGATACTGACGTTTTTCTATTTGTTTGCTTTTAAGTATAATGACTATAATTGAAACATGAGTAATGAAATTAAGATAAAAACACCTCTATTTTGCACTCCATTCAATGGTGAAGTTTTCCCAAGTCACATTTGTAACTGTCCCTTAAAACAGAGATTAGTGGATTTTTTATTCCTTCTATTTCTTTCTTTCTTTCATTAATTTAGGATGTGAAAGCTATCGTAACCCACTCCATTCACAGTGCAATTCATTCCATTGGAGGCATTCAAGTTCTTTTTCCTCTCTTCGCCCAGCTAGACAATCGACAGCTGCATGACAGTCAGGTGGAAACAACAGTTTGGTAAGCTTCTTTTGAGCAAGATAAACACTAAATTTAGCTAAGTTTATGTTATGGGAATGCTTGGTTTGTTTTCTTCTGTAAATAACTATGACTTATGTTTTACTTTCATTTCTTTAAAAATGTTGTATTTGAAAACGTAGTTTAATGCAGACGTGTAAATTGTAATAACTCAGGGAGATTCTAGGTGAAACTGGACATAAATGATTGAATTAAATAATGAATTCAAATCACATCGGAGTTTTTTAAGGATAGTTTTTGACAATTTTTGAAACTTCTAAAGTAAATCAATGTGCTTTTACTTGTGATGTGATGTTATTTACTTCTCAAAGACTGAGTCATTTGAGTCCATATTTAATAAGTTAAGATATCACCTTCCATTCTAACATATGAGCAGAAAGTCACAGAGCTATGCTCAGCTATGTTTTAGGCATATTACCATTACAACAGAGTAGGGGGGATTTTTAAGAGTCTTTTAAGCAGAGGCGCATTAAACCTCTGCTCTGATGGCATGGACCTAACCTTATGTTATAAAGTCTGTGCAGAAGTTAGATAAATGCTTCAGTGCATAGTCTGTGGTGGACTGTTTCAAAGTCTATCTGTGCCCATGCTGACTTGTGTAAAGCTACCTCAGCAGTCGTTATTTTTGTGGCGATGTTGCTAACTATTGAAGATCTCTTGCTGCATACTGTATGAGGGCAATCTTATTCTATTGGCAACACAAAATGTCAGGAATTGTCAAAACGAAGTGTGTGGCCAAACCTGGAGGTAACAGAACTGAAAAGTTAATGGTTAAATTAATATGTTTCCCTGTACAGGGCTTGGGGACAACATAAACTCACTCTTGTGTTTCAATTAATATATAAAGTACATAATTCGGAGTACATGGATTATTTTCCTGCTTAGAATGCACTCTGCTATTAATTATTCCAGATATTTCCTGGTGTATGAAGTAGTTCAATAATAAATTAGTAAACTGAAAAATAGTTAATAATACCAAAATGACCTACAACTTTGAAAAAATTATCTGGAAGTGCTACATTTGGTATAATTACTCCTGAAAGATCACTTATTTCAGTTTAATTTAAGAAATTAATCAATTTTGTCAAATCATCTGTTTTCTCCCTTGGTAACTAATTCATATCTAAGATGGCTGCTGGATTTTATTTTATTTCATGAGAAATTTTAGTACAATGCTGGAATGAATACCACACTCTTAAAATAAGTGTGATGAAAATAATTTCATTCAATATTTTAAAAAAAAAGAAAAAAGAAAAAAAAGTAGGAAAAAAAAAAGCTGCGGGTGTTTACTAATCTGTTTTCCAGTATGTTCTTTGTATTCAAGTGTTGTAAAGTAAGTGGTGGGGGAAGGGGGCAGGATGCAGAGAATAGGGGTGGGGGTGGATATTGGCTTGAAATAAATGTGAGAAAAATATTTCTGTATGTTTTTATTCACTGGTGCAGAAATAGGCAAAATACTTTGTTCCAATTTAAGGGAGATTGTGTGTGTGTGCACATCCATTTATATATGAATAAAATATATGTTAAATTATCAATAAGCTGAATCTATAATAGATGATAAAGGAGCAACTCAGTCTGTTTAAAATGGAGAGCTACTGTAATGTAAGTTTTAGAAATCAAGCCAAAGCCTAATTTTTCTTAAGTGTGTGGTCTTTCTAGTGAGTGAGAGCAGTAACCAAGCTCAATATAAAATGTACAGAACCATTTCTGGAGTTAGTTGAACTGTAAGCAGGAAAAAAGTTTTGCTTGAATTAATCCATGTATTTCTTCTATAATTAGGTTATTTTTAAAAATGAACTCTGTAATTCATTGTGCTACAAATTATACATAGCACAAGATGTTATCCCAACTCAAGAACATATTCAAAAGACTTCTGAGTAAATGCCTGCTTGATGAGATGTGACATAAATGTTGAATTACCATTTTTCTAGTATATGTGCATTATTTTCTCCTATTTGATTTAATGGGATGTAGATATGGAGAAAAAAACAGTCCAGGTGAACAAGGAAGTAGGTAAACGAAAGTAAAAAGATTTTTGTCTGCAAAGAAAGGAGATCATGGGGAGATTAATTTGTGGAGTGAATACTTATTCTGCATACTTATCGTGTCCTTTCCTTCTTTCCCCTTGTTTTTTGAACTATTTCGTTCTTTACATTCTTCAGGTGTTATTTCCCTTCCAAAATTCAGTTGTGGAATTGGATCTGATACCTCTTTATACCCTTCTTACCTAATAATATCTACAACTAGGCTGCACTTCTTCCTGAAAAGTAGTTGACGTTTAGCTGTTACAAAATATGTATTTTCATAATGGTACCACCTTAAAGTAAATAATGTTTGTGCCTGTTTGCAAAAAACAAAATGTCCAGCGTATGTTTCATGACAGTAGACCATTATATTTCTAAAGGCTTACTCTGGCTATCGGGTTTCTTTCTTTCTGGTGGCCAAATGGGGGTACTCAAATATTGTGCCTTGAATAGCTGTGCTGTCTTTGGTCTTGCCTTACTGTGTTCCTGGGAGATGAGAGGTGTCAACAGCTTTAATACCCCAGTGTAAGTATCTATGCTTTCCAGACTACTTTTCTGAATCCTTCTCACCTCCTTCTCTCCCTCACATTTCAAAGTCTGTTCTCTAAGTTTAAGTTTCTCAGCTGTTTTTTATATTTTCACTTGGAAGGAGTTTGATAACAGGGCTGTGAGGGAACACCTTACTGTTAATCTCCTTGATCAACTTAGAATTTTAATCTTTTCTAAATGAATAAATTCAGTGTAAATAAAATTCTGAATTATAAAGCAGCGCAATATGAGTATATCAACTTTGTGACTTAATGGTATTCTTTGTGGATGTTCTTTATTCCTGTATGTGTATATCCTTATATGTCTTATCTACATCTTCAGGGAGAACAAATATTGAAATATCCTACAATTCTACTTCTGAAGCACTGTAGAAATTCTTATGCTCTCATGTACTAAAACTAGAATGATGGAAACTGACTTCAAATCTTAAACATGTTTTCTTATTTTCAGTGATGCACCTGGTATTCTGGAGTGGTTTATCACTTTGAATGCCAAGGCTGCAGTTTTTCATCCTGCTTTTCAGTATTCTTGTCAGAATAGAAAATTAAGCAGTTTAAGTCAACGAGGTGTTTATGTAATAAAAATAGAGAGCCTTTTTTCTCATACTGTTTTTGATAACTTTGATCATACTACATTGGTAATACAATAGGGAGGATTTGCATTGTTCACTTGTGGTCTCTTGCATATGGTTTTGAATTAATTTGGGTCTGCTGAGCACTGACATTCAGACTGACTGTGACAAGGTATCGAGTGTGCAATCTTTAGTGCTGATCCAATTCCATTGCAGGATAAAGAAAAAGTGTTAATTCAAATGAGATTGTTGCTTTGAACTGTATCATTTTGGGAACATATTTGAAATTAGAAGGATCTATAGCTGTTCGTTTATATAGATTAAATGAAAAGATTTCTTTTATGTACTTATTCTAGAAGTTACTAACTGGATTTGCTAGATCCTATAAGCTTTCCCATAGCAATTACAAACACTTTGATTGTTTATCTTAATAAATAAATGCAATGTTTAGGCCATCCTTGACTATCTCAAAGGTGGTATATGCTACCTTTGCCCACTCCCCTCAGATTTGTAGCAAGGTAAATTTAGCATCTTTTCAGTCAATTTTTTCACTGACTTCTTTGACTCTTTGTTATAGATAGTCCTGATACAGAGTGTATTGCTCACCTACAGCGAGTAAGTCAGCAAAATGGGAACACTGGCGAGGGAAGCAACAGTAATATTTCAACTCCTGCTTGTCATCTTTTCCTGTAAATGTTTTCTGTTTTGTTCTGATCAATTAAAATCTTTTACTCTCTCTTTTTTTTTCCAATGTTTTTTATATTCAGATGATGTCATTTTAGGTTTCTGGCTGCAGTTAGTGGTGTTTCTGCAAATGCTTTTTGAAAGGTAACTTAGAGAGCTATCCTGTATGTTGGATAGCAAATATGCACAATTTCCTATCAGTTTCCGCAGATGGGAAATAGCACATCTTGACAGGAAATAAGACTTTGTGTATTTGTTTTTTCTTAGTTTAATAGGAAAAATCTGTGAGTTTCCAGTAATTCTTAGTTAATCATGTTATTAATTAAATTGAATTGAATTTATCGATCATGATAGAAAATAAGAGGAGTGCCAAGAAGTATTCTACCTAGTTACCTAACCTAACCTGTCCTCTGCCATAATCTTTAATGAATTTTCTTGTTTGCTCCAACTGGCCCACGTGTGGTGGGTGGCTATGGAAGTCATCCTTTCCATGGTCCATGTCTCCAATGGAGAGTCAGGGTCCCAGTCCATCGCTGCCACCAGGTTAGAATTTGGAGTTGTTACAGATGGGTTCTCACAATCTTCTTCTCATGTGTTTCAAATGGAACAAGGCACCTGAAATTTCTGATCTGAAGCATAATCTAGCTGTGCTCAAATCAGTTACAATAAAACGTTCCCAAAATGTGATGGCAGGATACATGGCAAAAATCCTCCACAAACTCCCATGCTGTGGTACCTTCACGTAATCAGAATATCCAGGAACTATTAAGAGAGGCTAATTTATGACTGTAGTCTGTATCTCAAAATGCTTTGTCCATAAACAAAGTTGTGTAATGACTTGCCCCTTTAGTTCTCCCAAGTCTCACCTGTTCATCTGACTGATGTTTAATGGTGTCAGCTTGGGTGAAGCACAGTAACAATCTTCTCTTACTGTATTCATCATTTGAGATGAGAAAAAGGGGAATGGGCAAGATAAAGTAGTTTTCCTTTTCTCTCTGACAAGCTTGCAGAAAGTAAATAGGTAGTTAAACTGGAAACTAAGTAAGTCCTGCAGAGGCTAAACTTGGTAGCTCGTTGGAACTTCTTTCCACTCCCACGAGCTTTCAGCATGTCTCTTCTGTTCTGAGTTCATATTGCCACCAGTCTGGTTAGGAGAACCCTTCCTGGCTTTGTGACACAAAGGATTTAGTGGCTGTGACTGAATAACTATGAGTGAAAGAGTATGTGTAACTTGTTAATAATGTTGCAGAGTAATTAGCTGCATTAAAACATGCAAAACAGCAATGAATATACTGTGATGTGAATTCCCACCTTATATATTAACAATGCAGTCAAAACAGTTTCTGAAATCCATGCTTACCCTTTGTAGTTTGGGTTTTCTTCTTGAAGAAAAAAAAAAGGAAGTGGCAATCATCTCATGTCTTCTGTGCATCAAAATACATTGCAAACATATTGCTATTGCTTCTTTCTGAGAATTTTTGAGCCAATACTGTGCAACATTCCTCATTTAGTAAATATGATGAAGTAATAAAATAAAATAAATGATAAATGATAAGATAAAAATGATGAAGTAATGGATCACTTAATGAATCAGACAAACTTATTTAACTTTTGCTGAAAAACACAGTTATTTGTTAGCGCTGAGATGGCGTGGGATCTCTGTGAATGAACGGCTTTATAATAATAATAATTCTCTCCCTAATAAAGCCAGTACTGAGTTTTGTATGTTCCAACTGATTGAAATTAAGGAGAATGGCATGGGAATTCTTATGTGTAAAAGCAAAATATTAATTGTTGGAGTATGATTTTCCTCAATACCACTCTGCTATGTTTATGCAAAGGATAGTGTTCAAGAGTTATCATATGATTAACTCCATCACAAGCTGTTATATGATCCTTTCGTCTTATTAGCGATTAATTTATAAAGGATGCTTCCCAAAGAAAATCAGGTAGAACAAATACCTGCATCCTTCTCTTTTACATAGCCTCCTCAACATAAATCATATATTATTTTTTGATACTTAGATATTTATAGATATTTATATCTACATGCCTGATTTTATTTAATCTGCCTTTTGTAATGCAAAATCTATGTAGATAATTTCATAGTACATACTCTAATATGTAATTCAAAGAATTTGTGCTAAAATTTGCAGAGAAAATTTTCACAGGAAAGAGTACACTAGAGAAACTTATCTATTTAGTTATTTCTTAAACCAAAAAAAAAAGAAAAAAGAAAAAAGTAATACTTCATTTCTATCCTAGTGGTATACATTCTTCCTCTAGGGTTTTCTTTAAACTCCAAAAATCTGTGTCATCTGAGTCTTTTTGAATATATGCAATGACTGATGTTCCTAATAGGATGCTTTGTTTGCAAGTGAAATCGTGAGAATTTATTTCAAAGGAATTGTTTCTCTAATAATTGTTCAGTAGCTCCATGAAAAAGTAATAGCTATTCTCTTACTGGGAATCACCAGAAAATTTAGATGTTGACAAAGAAGGTTCTTGCTTCTTTGTCAATTATTGTAAAGATTGAATAAACCTGAGATCTTCTCTGGAGATATTCAAAACCCACTTGGATGCTTTCCTGTATAACCTGCTCCAGGGAACCTGCTTTAGCAGGGGGTTGGACTGAGTGATCTCCAGAGCTCCAACCCCAACGATTCAGTGATTCTGTGATCTACACTGTTACTTGTGATGTGCACAGGCTCTTTAAAGTTCCCAGAGACAGAAATGGAGAGTGAAAATGAAAAATTTATTGATGTCAGTAATTATTCATATTTTTTATAAGAAGGAAGTATTATATTCTGGAATTTTGAAGACTGTTATCTAGCCATTACCTTTGTGAATTACCATAATATCTTACTTTTTTATTTGAGTACTATTGCATGGCTGTTGACTGAAGATTGTTATGTTGGCACATTATAGTGTCAAAACATAATGGTGAACTATTGAAACATAATAGTTACTTTTACTGTATCTCTAGTTTGATATGAGTTAAAGAAGCTGGGTAGAATTTGTAACCTCACAGAGTGTGCATCTTAAGAGTAACTGTCTGAACATTAAAGGTAGGGACTTTAGAAATATCATGAATGTTTATAGACATGAAAGAAGTTTTAAGAACGTCTTCCAGTCAGGCAGTGCATGCTCTGCACACCAGTTATGTCCTGTATATTGTTGATTTTTGACTTTTATGTTATATTTTTTTTATCTTCACAAGAGGTGTATGTTTGAGCGGAAACACAGGCAATACTATAATAATGTAATTAATCTTCTATTTTTTTTTTTTATGTAACAGCATTTCAGAGCCTTATCTCTACAACACACCAATCCCCTGAAATTAACTATATTTTCAGTAGAAGAAATCATAATTCTGTCTATTTAGTATTGGTATGCATACATACTCTCATTGTTTGTCTATTTCTTACCTGCACTGCAGACAAACTGATGTTTTCTAGGCAGGGCATGGTATAGAGGAGATGTAGGAATGGGCTGAAGTATCCTTTATATTTGCCTTTGTATCTAGGGGAGTTGAAAATAGGCAAGAATGGAGAGAAATTTTGTATGGCAGTGCACAGAATTTTCGAGTTTAATGTGAGCCCCGCACCAATCCGATGCATTTTAGTTACTGGTAAGTTTGTTAAATTCTGTTTCAAAAATTGTTCCTCTTAGAAGACAGTCTTCTAACCAATATTATTTCCCCTCTGTCAACAGTAACCTTTTACAAAAGGATAATTTTAACAACTTGATTCTGCTGATAAATAAAATAATTGTATATGTAAAATCATCAGATTTAATTTATTTTCAGTTTCCAAAATGATTATATAAATTGATTATCCTTATGAATATGTTAAAACTTCTGGATATGATCCTCTAAATTAGACAGGCAAACTAAATCCTTAGAATGCAATGTTGAGGAGAAAAGATCCATCATTATTATGAATTTATTGCTACCTACATATGTATAAATAAATGTACTTGTATGTTTGCCTGATGGCAGTCTGAACATGTAGGGAAGAAGATTTGAAGACACTGGGGAAAGCATATCTGAGAATTTTTAACTGCTGGGTCTTTTCAGGCAGATTGAATGCTCTCTAGCATAAAGTATAGATAACATGACATGTAAAAATTGTTTCGCACTACGGCTGTTATTTAGTGCAGTGTCATTCCCTTCTTCCTCCTGCAAAATAGAAATTTCACCTGAAACAAATGTATGCAAGATTTTTTGGGGAAAAAATATTCAAGATTTTTTAAATTAGTTCGTTTCATGCATAATGATGTGACCCAACTGCTAACTGTATTTAATTATGGCACTAATTTTCATAAATACTATTGTCCTATACAGTATTCACCTCAAACTTCATTGTGCCTCAGTGTGAGTTAGGTTGTACTTCTTAACTGCTTTTTCTGGTACTTGAATTTTTTTTTTATGTGTTTGGAGGTGTAATGATACATTCATGTCTACTTTCCCAAGATTGGTATTAATATATACTGCAGTGAATTCTATTATTTATGGTGGCAATCTTGGATAATGCAGAAAGATGAAGAATGTAGCTAGAATTACTGCTTGCAGTTCTGAGCTGACTCTTTGCAGAGTGGGCTTGGGGTGTCTTTGCATATCTGATTTCATAGATGTTCAAAGCTGTTTTGGACTTAGAAAAAATCATAGCGCATTCAGAAAGGTATCAGCTGAATTAATAAATTTGGCTGAAACTAGTAGCATTGACATCATTTAACAGCGATAGCTGTGGTAGTTCTGTACAGAGCTAATTTATCATACCACATATAAAAATGACTAAAATTTTCAAGATGATATTTGGGCTCTATTTACATGTGAATTAAAAGACTTTATTGATTGAGTTTTACTTGCATAGAATGAGCTTTTGTATTTCTGTGTCTGTAGCATAGTTAAATATTAACTGGGTTAATCAGGCCACTGATTATTTTGGAGTTGACTGGTATATTTATATGTAATTAAAAAGAAGTGAAGAAAGAAAATCTGTATTGTTAGGATGTCATTGCATCTTAGAATTTGTATTTGGAGTCCTGTCAGAATTTCTAACCATTGTGAAGAGATTGTGTTATTATGAGCTAAGAATAACTCCAGTGTATGACTTCACATTTAAGTTCATAGGATGAACAAATAAATTGCAGTGCAAAGGTACAGACTTTTGGAACATCACTCATAAAAGTAAAAGTGAAACCCTTTAAAAATATGTCTAGTGGCATGGTGATGGTATAAAAAACTTTCAAATCCATTTTAATAATAATTTTTGACTCTTCACTATAATATTAGTAGTATTCATTGTTGTAATTTAGGTCGTAATCCCACAAATGTATTATGT
Source organism: Penelope pileata (assembly GCA_013396635.1). Classification (NCBI taxonomy): domain Eukaryota; kingdom Metazoa; phylum Chordata; class Aves; order Galliformes; family Cracidae; genus Penelope; species Penelope pileata. The sequence continues at coordinate 252,044 of WBMW01006475.1, read as the reverse complement.
TTCTTAACTTTATGCATAGTGAGTTGTCCTTCTAATTCATAAAGTTACTCACAAAGTGTGAAAGTAACCAACCTCTATATGCTGTTTTCTTTGACCTATTCAACTTCCTATAATTTTTCTAAATACAAATCTTCAAGAATTTATGTGGGTTCTGTATGGATTTTCATGTAGGAAAAATGATGAGTGTCTTATTTTAGATGACAAATACAATAGAAATTTTCTGTCATGGTAAGAAAATATGATGCATGTAACCTGTTTTGAAATTGATGTGACAGCTTGACAGGCTGTTTTGATAAAAGCTTTTGAATACAGTAAGTGGATATTATCTGTGTTTTTTTACTGTTGACACTTTGTGGAGAAATCTGTATGTGATTTTAGAGTGATTATCATGACCATTCAGCAATGAAGCAAGACAAAGCACTGTTTCATGTTCACGACATATACTGTTTACTTCTTGTGTGCCAGTCTTGCTCAAGAAGCGGAATGTGTCTTGTTTTCCTTGGCATGTTAATTTTTTTTTTTTTGGTGCTGACATGGATTAACCAATCTCAACATCTTGTATCAGTGTAGAAGATTGTATTTGGAGGGCAAGAGAATCTTCAGTTAACTAGATAACCTGTGTATAATAGATATTTATAAAATGCAGGTTGGACGTTTCCTTTTTCATAGTTGGAAATTCTACAGTTTTCACTCTCACATTGTCCGCCCACCTGTATGTGAACTTTTGCAGTTGCAGATACTTATCTAAGCTGTCAGGAATCGTTATACATTTTTTATTCTTGGAAAAGGAGAAATGAATTTTTTTCCATGTTTTCTGTCAGTACAGTGCATTTCCACCACCTACCTTTTTGGGCTATTTGAAAAAATCGTGTAAAACATTTTTTCTGTCATAATAAGTGTTTTTCTTTCTCCTTTTCCTCTGAGTTTTCAGCAACAGATGAGCATATTTTTGTTTCCTTCTCACCATGCATGATCCAATTGTGATTTCTTTCTCCCACGGTGAATTCATCTGCCATATACTCCCTCTGTTGCTTTTCATAATATAGTTTCAACTTCTTGCTGTCCCCTGAAGTCTTAAACATCTCTTCAGTTTTTTTCCTTCCCTTCTGGAGGTTTCTGAATACCACACAGACACTGAGCACTGGTGGGATGGGCTGCTGGGTGATTTCCTTGCTGCTTCTAGAGTCTCTTTGTGCTTTCCTGAATGGCTGAATGTGATTCTCAGCCTTTAGTTGGTCAGGCCTAGAAATTATTTTCATGTTTAATCTGGTGAAAGTATGATAGAAGCTCTTCACCCTGGTGATACACTGTGATTTGTGCTGGGCATTGTTATTTGCGTGTATGTTCAGCTATCTGAGGCCTCATTTTCGTGATATACTAGTGACTATTGGGACGGGAAGTGTGGAATGATGATACATACCTGCATATTTTGTTGCTTAGCACAATTAGTTTGAATGTTCAAATGGTTGACACAGACCTTGCCTGCATCAAGGCAAGGGAAATTATCATCTCCTGCCTCTTCCAACTTCCAAAACCTTTGGGTAGAACCGCAAGCTGCAGGATGGGATGTTTAAATCTTGGAGTTGACCTGGTCAAATCAAGAGAGCTGAAAAAAATGATTTTTCCACTTCTACTTGAGTATGAACTCCCATTCCTACCATTGTAATGTGTGTATGACCATTGGAGAAATTTGTCAATGGGAAATGTAAGATTTGTATTCTTTCAGTGAATCGTTCACCACTTTAAGCCTGCTTCTATTCATTTAACAGATGATTTATATTGAGAGTGTAACAAACTGATTTTTCTGTATTGTAATGTGAAAAACACTTGTTCTTTATATGCAGTGCTACCCTTTTGGCTTTCTTGGTTGAGCTTCTTAAGAGTTCAGTAGCGATGCAAGAACAAATGCTTGGTGGAAAAGGCTTTCTAGTCATTGGTTACCTCCTTGAAAAGGTATGGATTTTATTTGTCTTTCTGGTATTTTCAATCACTTAGCTGAAAGTCACTTGGCCCAAAACCCTTAAAATGTCCTGTTATTGTAATTAAGTACAGCTAACAATAGTTTAAGATTATAAAGACAATAATACTCCAGTGGTTGAATCTTACGGATGTGACGTTCTTGAATGGCTGCTGCTTTATTTTTTGTCAGCATGTGGTCGGTATAATAACAATCATCTGAAAAGGAGTTACCATTGGAGTTTTATGTTGTCTGATGATTAAATTGTGATAATCTTGCATTTAAAACGTACTGAATTTTGAAGAATTTATTAATAATTTCTCTCATGCTCCTTATGTTATTTGCACCTAGGAAAATACGTTCTTACACTAGAAAGAGCTTATCTTCACTGAAGTTTTATATGAAAGATTATTCCCTATGCTTCTATTTTTTCTGTACCAAATAAGTGTGATTTAAATTATTGAAGGACCATCCTAAGAATTTTTTTTCTAATGGTAGATTTTTTTGTGGCACATAACCAGAATCAATTTACAAAGTTCTTAGCTCCAGTTCTGTAAGTTATGTACTGGCAGGCCAGTGAGTCCACATAGAGTCCCTTTCTCCTGAAAAATGCACTGTTATTTATGCATTGAATACGTTGCAAGATTATAGTCAATTTAAATGTTGTACATGAAGTTTAAAAATAAAAAAAAAGATTTTATAGTATTCTAATTGACACCTGCTGCAATTTTAAATTTCAGAAAACCATAATCGAGGTGGTTTCTCTCCTTCAAAATGTTACATGAGTAAACAAAGGCTATGTGAATATTTGAAGGATTTTCTTTGATTTCTGTCACAGTTTAGGCCATTTTCTGTTTTTTTGTTGTTTGTTTTTTAATGCTATATTCTCCTAGTTGAAGTTTTTCAAAAATATGTACTTAATTTTCTCATTATATACTTATTTTCATTTGGCACACATGGCAGGAAAAATCCTTTTGTTTCCTAGTCAAGTTCTATTTTTTTATTTGTAATTTACTTGTTGTTCATTTGCATGTGATCAAATACTTCAGAAAGGAGGACAGACAGATATATTTTTTTCTAACATGAACATCAAAACAACCTTTTTGTTCTTAATAACTTAGCCTGTTTATTGTGATTGGTGATGTACGAGACAAGGAAACTCAAAATCCAGGCTGAACTATTATTACCAACAAATGGACTTTACCTCTAAAAATAACAAATCTGCATGTTCCCAGACTGTATTTATAGCATTAAAAGTAAATGGAACATTTTGTAGAGAAAGCAAACAGAAGGATTTTTAGTGTTCTTATTGGTTCCTTTTGTTTTCTTGGTATATATAAAAGTTTGTCCAAGTCTGCATGCCAAGTCTGCACAGTAGCAGACCTCAGCAGTGATTTTATAGCATATGGCATGAAGTTGAAAAACTCTCTTGAAACTTGAGGAAAACTTGAAACCAAATCCTTCAAATATTTAAGTTGGACAAAAGGATGTCTGCCAGTAATGGGTTTGCATATTGATAATCTCAAGTTCAGTAAGACACATAAATTAACTGAAGGAGAACTAAGAACTAAGAGCAGAGTTCTCAAAGCACTGTGCCGTAAGATGTAGAATGCCGACTAGCTTGGAATAAAACAAAAGGAAACTAGGAAAGGATTTACCCTGAGTTATTGGTCTATATTTTGAAGCTGTAAAATGTAGTCTTTAGAAAGACCATCAATATTATTAGAAAGTTTAAATTGTTGATATATTTTTGTACTTTCCTTTCATATCCAATGAAATAAAAACATATGAGGTTGCGTGTGTATTTAGTAAAAATGAGCCTGGTGAAAAATCATTTGATATTTCTTCTGTAAGTATATGAACAAAGAATTATTATTATTTTTAAAGTCCTTTTTTATAATTATTTTTCCACAGTCTTCTAGAGTGCATATAACCAGAGCAGTTTTGGAACAGTTTTTATCATTTGCAAAATATTTGGATGGATTGTCTCATGGAGCGCCTCTGCTGAAACAATTATGTGATCACATCCTTTTTAATCCTGCTATCTGGATACATACACCTGCAAAGGTAATTGTACATTTGAACTATGTTATGATTCCTCATATACTGAAGTGAAATAGTAATATTCTTTTATGCCATGGTACTTATATATATATATATTTTGTTTTGTTTTTGTTTTACAACATGATAATAGCAAAGGTATTTTAGATCATGAAGTCTATCCTCTGCATAACTGTATTCTCCAATGCCTTTTATACATTTATGAAAGTAATTATATTCTTGCCTAAGATTCTGGATAATTCTATCAAAAACTGCTTCTAGAAACAGTCACTTTTTCAGTGGTTGCATTGTTTTCCTATATATTAAGCAGTAATTTAAAAAAAACAAACAAACAAACAAAAACCCCCAACACATCATTACACATAAATCATAGAATCATACACAATTTTGGTTGTAAGGAGTCTCTGGAGATTATTCCAGATGACAATCCAGTGATGAAGAACAAGTTCCTGCCCTCAATAAAGTTATTTGTAATTTTTTTTGTTGTTTTTTTTTTTAAATCACATCCGAAGTAAATCCTAACAAAGCTTTTAAGTCTGTTAATGTTTCACTTACACTGATGTGGATAACTATGTCATTCTTCAGGTGCAGCTGTCTTTGTATACCTACTTGTCAGCTGAATTCATCGGAACTGCTACAATCTATAACACTATACGCAGAGTAGGAACAGTACTGCAGTTAATGCACACGCTGAAATACTATTACTGGGTGGTTAATCCTGCTGATAGCAGTGGCATCACTCCTAAAGGGTTAGGTAAGTATAAAGCACAAGAAAGAAATTATACACATTTCTTGTATAGGAAGATCTATTGTGTAAATTTGTCAAAGCTCCTTGGGCTTATAGACGAGGTGAGTAATTCGCAGTAAATGAGTCATCAACAACAGAATGAATTTGGTAAAACTCTGACAAGTGAGTTGCTCACGCCCTTCCATATGTTTATATGTATTCCCAACAGATTTTTACTGTCGTCTTCATTCACTTCATTATGTGGGGCTACATTAGAAAACGGAAAAATCACTGATATTTCTTCTTCTATACCAAAGAAAAATGTTAAGAGTATGTCATAAAAACTGGAGCTTTGAGTGGTTTGAATATCATGGAATTTGATTGGTAGTGTTAAGTGACCTTGAAAACAGAGTGGAAACTTCTAGTTCTCCCTACTGCGATGTCTAAAGCTGTATTTCCAATTCAGTAATATTTGTTCTCTGCCCTTATAAAATAGAGATTAATTTAACTTTGTTTATGGCCATGTGCTTGGTCTAGCTCAGGAAGCATTAAAAGATATCAACAACAAAATATGATAATACGTGCAGGCTAAATGCTGCATGTAACAGATGCATCATATTAACCAAAGCATCAAATCATTCTAATCCTATACACTCCAACTGTAATGTCATTACATTTAGCAGACTACTTGTGTGAAGAAGGGAGTATTTGGCAGAAAGTCTCTTAAAAATTAATTGATAAGAGAACCTTATTAATTGTCTTCATTCTTTAACTATTACTGTTTTGCTGAGGAAATTGAAAAATTGGGAGATGCTGGAGTGCTGTGACATATCCAAATATTTAAGAGTCTAAGTACATATGAGTTATTGCCTAATTCTTCAATTATGTCAGCTATGTGCGTAGCTGTAATAAATTTTGGGGGTGAACAAATAAAAATGTAAGAAACAATTCTTATCCTAGATAAGGTATCCTCATAGGAAGTGAAGCTGTAACTTACTGATGCTCACAGGTAGAGCTGCCTGTGAGCATACTTAATCTAAGATAAGAATTGTTCCATTTTTATTTGTTCACAAAAAAAATTAGAACTGGGACCTCGTTTATAGTTATCTCATAATATAATGTTAGACTAACTATATTCTTCATACAGTTGCTAAAAATTGCTTAAAAAATCCCTAACAAAAGCACGCTGTGCTTCTGTTCTTTATTCGTTTGAATGAAAAAATTGTAATATCAGATTATAAAAGATAACTGCAGCTGTTCCTTAATTAGCTAGGAATTTTTGTAAGTAAGAAAAAATATAAATATATTTTCCACTGATACTGACTCTGGATTCCCTCTGCCCAAATGGAATTAAGCCGAGTTCATTTTTGGTGCCTGCAACGTAGATGTTTCCATCTGAGCTAGAGGTCTGCCGATTATAGACAGTGGAGTGCAAGATTCAGCTGCCTGAATATGGATTTCTAGCATTATTTTAGTCTCTGTGGGGCATTCTATCTGTCTTTCAGGGCCTGCTCCAGAAGGATGCAGGTATCCTGTCCATCCTCTGTTAAATCTGCCAGCTCTATGTAGATGTCTTGGATACCTTATGATGTGTCATATTGCACTGGCAAGTATGCTTAGGAAACTGAGCCCTGTCCTGAGTCAATATAGCTAGAGAGCAATTCGATTTGAAGGGTATTTGCTCTCTATTAGAGGGATCTCTGTTACTTCAGTGGAAGGTTAGAAGCTGGTCTCGTGTTGGTAAGCACATGAGCTGAATCTTACCCTAGGACTGACTCAGTCAAGCCTCCTGCTTTGGATGTCCTGCTCTACCAAGGGTTACCCTGCAGTGCTGCGTAGGTGTGGTTTTACCACCAGACAAGTTAATCAGATCTTAACTCATAGAGGATGCAAAAAACTCAGCCAGTGATTTTAAAATAATTACACTATATTTGTGACTGTTGAAAGATAAGCTCTTGAGTGTTAAATTTTCCAGATGTCAACCATATTTATATCTAGACAGAGATCTTGGGAAATGGCTCAAGTAGTTTGAGGTTGCAAATTTGATAATATTGTTGTCTTGTTATTACTGTAATTCTTTTTTTGTCTTTTAATTAAAGCGTTCCTGTAGTTTCGTGTCATGATGCTATTACCTAACAACACTTTGGAAATGTATTGCATATTACAGACTTGCCTCTGGCTGGGCTTGCTTTTCTGTAGAAACTGTGACATTTCTTTCTGCAGGAGATTTGGGTTGCTTTTATCTTGCCCAGATCTGCCTCTCTGCAGTTAGCTGTAATTTGGAGTATGTGCAATGCCAATTGAGTAGTCAGAAAAAATATCTAATGTATTCATCAAAATCTGAACAGAAGGCATGGGGTACAAAGGACACAAAATTAGGAAGGAGAAATGAATCTGTTAACTCTAAATTAGCATACATATGAATGTTTTGCTTACCTATCTTTTCTCTAATTCTTATGTATTTTAAGGGTGTAGTACATTCTTTTATTTGTGTCAATTCCACACATCTTCTGCTTCTCAATGGATACAACGAGATAGCGCCCCAAAACATAATCGAATAGTGCAAATTGCTACTAGTATAGTGTAGTGGTACAAAAAAGTCACAATTACTAAGTCCTGCGTAGGATAGTTAAGAAAGCATTTGATAAATGGTGAGACCATGTACATTTTCAAAATATGTATTGTTATCCACTACATCTGAATTTCCTCCTTGAGTTAGCTTTACAGATATATTTTTTTTCAAGGTTAATTACATCTTTCTTCCTTGTTCCTTATCCTCTTTTCTGCTGCCAGTTGCTTAGACTGCATAAGTTGTGTCCTATATATTTGATACAAATATAAGAAAGTATTTTGTAGTATTTTCCATCTAAAAATGGGTTTTGTTGTATCGAGTTCAAGTTTGTTGGCTTATCGGGAAAGATAATCAGTGAGGTGGCACTATATCAGAAAATCCAGCATTAGTATGGCATTTTCTCCATATGAATCAATGGTGGGATTTTTAGGCTTTTTTTGCTATTATGTTACAGGTAGCTTCTGCTTCTGACTGGTACAGAAGCAGATGATTTGATGACTTGCAAGCAAATGACTGTGGAAATATAATAATTGCTGAGGTGATGGGTTGCTGAATTTAATTTCATCTTAACTTAATTTCGTATTAGTTATTTTATCCAACTCACATTAATTACATTCATCAACTGATAAAATTCCTGAAAACTTTTCAAAATGTTTAATTGCCTGGATATTCAATTACTTTTCTTCAACAGATATTTTCATTTCTTTTAACATTAACTGCAATCTGACAATATGATATGCAGCTCTGGTTGATTCACAGTGATAATCTTAGAATACTATAAATGGAAAAGGCTGTAGATAATACTGCCTAATGCTTGTTTTTTACATCTCTATTTTCAGCAATTCATAGCTTCACCTACCCTAATAGTTCAGGAAAGTTAGCTGTTCCAGAATGTTATTTTTGTGTTGATTTTATTAGGTTGCATGCAGCCACTACTGCAACATATTGTCTGCAAGTTTATCATCTGTTAAAATGTAAAATATTGTGTAGGAGAAGTTTGTAAAGGCAAAAATCTTATACTAAAGAAATGCAAAGATGTGGACATTAGACTTGCTGCGTGTTAAGTGGCATTTGATATTTCAAAATAAAAAAATGAGCCCTATTGTCTATGAATGATAATTTTACTGTACAGAATAGAAAAGTGTCATAATATAAGAAAATCACAGAATGGTTTGAGTTGGAAGGGATGTTGCAGACCATCCAATTCCAACCACGCTGCCATAGGCAAGAACACTTCCCACTAGCTCGGGTTGCCAAAAGACACATCCAGCCTGGCCTTGGGGCTTACAAGAGCAGAACACAGTGGGAAAGTTCCCTCCCTTGCCCTGCTGGTCATGCTACTTTTGATGCAGCCCAGGGTACAGTTAGCTTTCTGAGCCAGCTCACGTTGAGATTTTCATCCACCAACAACCTCAAGTCCTTCTCCTCAAGTCAGGACCTCAAGTCCTTCTCCTCAAGCCCTCAAGTCAGGGCTGCTTTCTGTCCACTCATTGCCCAGCCTGTATTTGTGTTTGAGATTGCCTTAATCCAGTGCAGGACTTTGTACTTGGCCTTGTTGAATTGAAGAGGTTCGCATAGNTTCTCCTCAAGTCAGGACCTCAAGTCCTTCTCCTCAAGCCCTCAAGTCAGGGCTGCTTTCTGTCCACTCATTGCCCAGCCTGTATTTGTGTTTGAGATTGCCTTAATCCAGTGCAGGACTTTGTACTTGGCCTTGTTGAATTGAAGAGGTTCGCATAGGCCCACCTCTTGAGCCTCTCAAGGTCTCTCTGGATGGCATCTCCAGCATGTCAAAATGACATCATATCTCCTTATTGGAGACAACTGAAGTTCTAAGTTAATTTGACATCAGACTTTTCAAATCTGAAGGAAACTTTAGTAGAAATCTTATCAATACCACAAATTTGACAGTTATACTATTTTCAGGTAATTTGGTGCCTTAATAAGGTGTAAACTTATTTATGCAGATATTTCAATTTTGTGATGCTTACTTCTGGTAAAAGTGTACCATTTTTTTTATGCAGAGATGCTGAAACGCTTGTTAATATTAGTAGTTTGCTTTGCTATTATTTACAGACAGTTTTTCTGCTTTAAGGTTTTATTGACTTCTTGCATCTCAATGAAGTACTGAGTGGGTGATTATTCTGTACTCACGGTTTAGTATACCTCATTTAAAGCCAAAGTGCCTCAATATTGAAGCTTCTCATTTGGCTAATACTATTTTCTAAAAAAATGTGAATGTTCACCCCTTGCTTCTTCTGGCAGTCAGCTTATAAAATAGGAGGTGTAAACATTTTGAATTATTTAATAGACTCAAATACTTGTTTCAAATTTGGTTTTCTGTAATCTCTTTCATTATTGCTTTTTTATTTCAAATCAATATTTCTTCCTGGATTCAGTGTGCTAAATTTTTATTGTTTTGTTTCCTTCTCAAGTATTGGAAATGATATTTAAAAATGTATTGTTGCTTGATATTTTTCCTAATTTTTATTGACGATTTTACATTTCATGTATAGATGTACATATATGAATCAGTTTCTTCTACTTAAAATTGTGTGTTTTAGTTTCTTGTTTTAATGTTTTGTTTGTTTGTTCTTGATTCAGTTACCAGTTATAAGTAGGTGTCAGGAAAAAGTGACTTGTGTTTGAAGATCACATTAAAGTAAACCTGTGAAATAACCCTGACATCTAGAAGAATGGCATAAGTGAAACCAATTTCCACAGAAAACAGTCTTCCAATGCTTATTATGTCTTACATTTTACACTTGAACTATGATTATACCTATTGTCTTGATTTGTCACATAAATGAAACATGAGCCAGAAAAGTGGAAAATATGAAAATGATTAAAATGAGAAAGTTTCTGTAGATAGAAAAAGTTACTCAGAGTTATTTCAAGAACTGAGTTCTCATTCTCATTAGCTTTGCAGCAGAAGAGTAAAACATAGGCCCTTTTGTGATCATGTGATGACGTGATATTATTTATACATACATGAAGATCAGATTCTGCTATCTGTATTGTGTTTCATTGTTTCATTGGGATAGAAAAAATACGGCTCTTTTTTGATGTTTTTTGTTTGTTTGTTTGTTTTGTTTTGTTTTGTTTTTTAAGATAAAAATATCCAGATGGAAAAATGTTGTATTTGGTTGCTTGTAGAACTGATAACACAACGTTTTATTCCCAAAGACAGAATAGACAGAATTAGACTTTTTTGATATTCAAAGCTCCCAATCTTGTTTTTACAGTACTATGGATTGTACTTCACTCTGTGAATATGTTTAATTCTTTCCTCTTAATTCATTGTGTTTTCTACCCCTGCAATTGCACTATGCTGCAAGGATGGATTGGAGATTTTTTTTTATGACTTTTGTCTGGATAAAACAGGTTAGCTCTCTTTATGACTGTGTATTATAAAGACTGATGCAGATCATGTGCTTTCTGCAATAAATAGGTTCATAAACTATCTAAAAGCAGGAGATGATTTAATGACTTGTCATCATGTGGGGTAAGGGAGGCATCCTTTGTCTTTGCCAATTAACTAGCTGCTATTTTGTATAGGGACTTATGGCTCCGATACTAGATCCTATTTTTTTTATTTATTTTTGTTTGGTTTGGTTTCAGTGCTTAGCTGCTGACAGTCACATCACTGTTTATCAATTTCTGAGTGGTGGTGACACTTACTTGTCTGTATACAGTGATAGGCAAAAGATTAATAGACAGTAAAGAAAAGAATACTTTAAATTTAAGACTTGAAAAACAGGAGGAACTTTTCTTTCTTATCTCGATATAATTGTATGTAACGTGTATATATATTTAATTACAGCATAAATTATACCACTCTTTGTCAATAATGCATTTTGAAAAATAAATCTCTTTTTAACTGTTAAGGAAGTACAACAATTTGATGAAATAAATTACAGTGGCAAATTTGTTTTATGTACCTTTAAAATTTCTCAGATTTGTTGTGTTCAAACTGTATTAGATGTATGACTCTTTCTGCAGTCCTTTCTTCCAGTATTTCTAGCTACATAGTCTCCAGTTTCTCCAGCCTCTGTTATTTTTCTCTACCGCTCCACTTTTAGTTTTTAAAGTACTGAAGTCTTTTGAGTAGAGGCTGCCCCTTGTTTCCTAATTCTAAAGCAGTGAAGATTCAAGACACAACTAAAATACAAAGAATAAATAGCAATGGAGGACTGAAGCAAAAAAGCAGTATTCTGCCTGCTTCCTACAAGCAAGAATGCCTTTTGTGTTTTCTCTGTGTTGAAAAACTGAAAAGGGTTCTCCAGTATCTCCAGAGAAGCTATTTGGTTTATGAATAAGAAGTATGTAACTCAGGTACCTTTGAACTAGTTCGCAGTTAATTTGGGATATCTTCTGCTTAATCCCTACTTGAAAATTCCGTTACAGAAATGCTTTGCAGAGCTCCCTGTTTCCTTAGTGTTCTATTTTCTGTTTCCATAATTAAAGAAAGACAAAACAACTCATTTTTAGGCCTAGTTTTCAGATATTGTCTGGTATGAAGGTGTAGGAGGAAAGAGGCAATGTGAAGACACGGATTTCTGTGATACAGTTAGAGGAGTCAATTCTGCATTTCAATCAGGGGAAAAAATATCTGTTGACTAGAAGCAAACCATTTCCAGAAAAAAACGTAATTTTTCATGTAGAGCATTTTTTACCAAAATGTCCAATTGTTTTTACAATAGGAAGTAGGTATTTCATGATGCCACTGGAATATATTCATAGAAAAATGTAGCTTCTAAGCCTATATAACAGAATTTTACACCAATATCCTCACTGTTGTGACATATGATGGTAAGAGAAGGCTGAGACTTCTTTGCTTCTTTCTCAAAAGTACCCCGTTATTACTCTTTCCCACCTGAAACAGGGAAGAAACCTTAAGAGGATTAGCCACTCTTTTTGTTCATCCTCACCTTCAAGTTTGCAACAAGCACAAACCTGAATTAACTGTGAAAATGTAAATTAAGCTTCGTTGATACTCACTGTACAAAATTTAAGAGTGTATGGCACGCTTTGTTAGAAAAGTAGAAATTTAAGAAAGAAATTTCCAGTTCAGCCTTAATTACGTATGATAGGGAAGAATGGATTATACAGTACAGCAAGGTTCAAGAAAATATAGTTATTCTAGCTCTTTGTTTCTTGTTCAGTTTTTTAGATACTTTTGTTTTTCTATTTTACTTCTGTGAGCACATTTTTTTGCAGGATTAAGGATTGCAGACTTTCTTTTTGCCCACTTAAATTTTATGTGTTTGTTTTAATTTTTAGTTCTCATTGATTAAATAGCTTCAGTTTCTGCTTTTGCAGGTAATGGCTATCGCTAGTATTTCATTAATTTCATCTCTGTTGAGTTTCATTCTGGTGGGATTTAACATATTGGCCTAGTTATTCTGAGTTATTATCGTTAGAAATTTTAGGTGAAATTTTCCTTTATATTCAGCCTCTTCTGACTATTCAGTGTAGATTTGTGCTAGGTGTCTAAACTTCTATTGTACTAAGTGAAATTTCACTCACTGTAGTCAATCAGATTGTTTTTTATCCTGAATTGGGCACTGTCATTGGGTTGGTTGAGTAGATTTTGTCAATAAAGAGAGTGGTTGCCTATATTAGGATTATAGGAGCTTGTAGGAGGACATCTACAGAGCATATACCTTAATTTAGTTGTGTGAGTCATGATCTGATTACTGCCCTTCATGTTCTTGTGTCCTTTATATGTATTTATATATATATAAGTATGCAGGGTTCTTTTTTTGAAAATCGCTCAAGGTATATTGTGTTATAAAATGAAATTCTTAAAGGTTTTAAATGATATCATTTGGAAATATGAACTCTTATATAATGAATAAAATATGAAATCTGTTGTAGAAACTGTGATTTCCTGAAGAAGCTACAGTAATTAAAGAAATTAGCTTATATTTAAATGTGGTATATTTTACTTCTTCCAGATGGTCCTCGGCCCTCACAGAAAGAAATCATATCACTAAGGGCATTCATGCTTCTCTTTTTGAAACAACTTATATTGAAGGTAAAATAGTCTATTCTAGATAAAAATCTTTGAGATCTGTTATATGGGTTCTTTTGTAACAGGTTATTTCAGAGAAGTAAATATGTACTACCTGTCAGGTACCTATCGGAAACGTATCTGTTTCTGGTTAATTTTAATGTTGATGCCCACACTTATAATAAGCATAAAGGTAGTAAATCCGTAGAATATTTCTTGTTAACCTCACCAAACTAAGTTATATATATATTTTATTAAAGGTACTTCCAGAAATGATACGTAATACTACAAAACTGTTCAGATACTTGAGCCAGTTTTTACGTGATAGTAGATAGGATAATAGATTGATCAAAGGAAAGGGAGTTGTTAAGTTAGTTATTGCTTTGTTGTTTTGGGCCTACCACTGTCTGAAACAGTTCAGGACTCTTTCTGGCTCTTTCTCTCTGTTACAGATGGTCTTTGAGATATAATCTGCCATTTGGGAAAAAACTGAAAAATCATATTTTCTGCCCTGGCTTATTCCTACATTTTTACTCGGTTGTGTATCAGAGATTGGAGGAGTAGCAGTAATAGTTGATATCATTTGAGGGCCCACACTGTAAGAGTCATTTCTAGCAGGAATAGAGGCTGACTTCATGCTGTTTTGTACAACCAATGTGATGAGGAAAAGGAGGGGAGTGAAAAAGAGTATTTAGTTCCTCGAATTTAAATAGTAATTTTGTAGGATTATTTGACTCAGTCCAAGTTTTTCTCAGGCCAGCCATTGAAAAATTTTTTCTCTGAAAAAATATCCCTTCTCTTTTTTTAGGATAGAGGCGTGAAAGAAGATGAACTGCAGAGCATATTAAATTACTTACTAACAATGCATGAGGTACATTTCTGTAATTGATTATCTTTTACTGTAATCAACTGTACCATCTCTATGGGAAGCCTGCTGCTGAAGTTAGTTTGTAGAATAACATTGGTGCTTGTCATACAGGATGAAAATATTCATGATGTGCTGCAACTGCTGGTGGCACTAATGTCTGAACATCCAGCATCCATGATACCTGCCTTTGATCAGAGAAATGGGATACGGTAAGACTGAAGTGAGAAAATATTTGAAAAGTAGTTCCAGTATCATCACTGCCCAGGTTCCTTTTTCCACACACATATCACAACTGCTGATCTTTCAAGAATTTTGGTAATTTAGGCTATGACTTTTTCTAAAATAGACTGTTTTTTGATAACTCTGAGGCAAAACTTTTTTTCTTGAGGTTATCACTATCATACTTGAAGGTAAATGTACTGCTGTGCTTGCTTCTCAATCTCAAAAAGAATATGTAATTAACAAGATGCATCAAAAAGCCAAGTATCTCAGAATTATTTTGAATATTCTATTGTTGGATGTTTTGCATAATTTGGGGAGAAGAAGATGAGAGAAGTCATGCCTTAACCTCTTAAATTCTCTCTGAAAAGATTGAAAAAGTTATCTGTGGAATTTATATGTTTGTGTTTGTTCATAAGTTTAATAACTGATAACTGCCAGATAAGTGGTATTTTTGGTGTTTTTTTATACCTACTTTCGTAATGCAAATTCAGAGATAAGTTTTTTGTTCATAATGTAATGTTTACTCTAGTTTTTTATTTTGTATTGCTGTGAAAATACTTTAGAAGATAGAAGAGGCTTATAAAATACAACGTGCTGTAGGGAACCTGCTTTGGCAGGGGGGTTGGATTCAATGATCTCTCGAGGTCCCTTCCAACCCCTGCAATTCTGTGATTCTTTGATTCTGTGAAAATAGAAAAAAATGATTATTACTGATAAATTTGAGCTGTGTTTTCTATGAAATATTTTAAACTTCATGCTACTATTTAAACTATTTAAAACTGTTTGAATGGCAGTGGTAGTTGAAACAAAAGCACAGGGAAGACGCATTGTACTCACAGTTAGGACATTTGTTTTCTGTCTATCGTTCTATAGCAAAAATAGCAAATCAAGCAAACTAACCATGCCTCTGACCTAAAGAATTCATAATCAGATTCTTATGCTGTGCTTGTTGTTTTCAATATATCCTTCAATTTTGTATAAATTGTTGAGTTTATTATTACCTCATAACCTCATTATAAAATATTCCTATTTAGTAAAATACAACCTGTAGGGATGTTCAGTAATAAAGTGTTGAGTTTGTTCTTCTTTTTTAGAGTAATTTATAAGTTATTGGCTTCCAAAAGTGAGAGTATATGGGTGCAAGCTTTGAAGGTCCTTGGATATTTTCTCAAACACTTGGGTCATAAGTAAGTGTAATTTTAAAATTATTGTAGTAGTGTATGTAAGTTCACAGTTCTTCTTATCTTTTTGTCATAAGTACCTTAAATAATTTGTCAGCCTTTAGAAGTAACTTAAAATTGTTAGGTTTTGTATTTAATAATGTACAGTTTCTGTCGTCTTTATACATTAAGAAAAAAATAAGTCTTCTAGTTAAATTGTTCCCGTTATGATGCTTGAAAAGATATAGTGATTATCTGCCAAATATATGATACACTGAAAATTAAACCTTAAAATGATCTAAAGACATTTTCCAAAAATGCATTTTAAAAAATTACGCTAGATCTTCAGTTAAGGATAATAGGAAACATATGAGTGTCATCAAAAATTTGTTCCTCAAATTTTCAATGTGATTGCAATAAATGTGTCAGGGCAGTACTTTTATAAATAGCTTCATACTGATGGGAAAAATGAAATAGAATGTTATTCACATGGGAAATGTTCAGAATGAAAAGTGAACAGAATAAGTAAATGATCATAAATAAAAAAGCACGTGAGAACATGCCTCTATACCAAGGGAAGCAAGAAATATTCAAGTTTAAAATGAGCCAGGCTCATGAAATAGGTGTACTTAGTCCTGTCTTTCCTTATTTGGTGTTAAGAAAAAATTTAAAAGTATGCAGTGGTGTATATCCTGTGGATGCTCACTTTTCCCCTCATATGCAGATATTACAGTGTGAAGGATGGGAATTAGCAGTGCACTTCACAATAGACTTCAGTATGTAAAATCTTAGAAGGGAAAGAAGCTAGGAGGCCAGCCAGAGTGTAGTATTGCTAGACACGCTTTTCTCAGTAAGATCAATAAAGTATGACAGCATAATTGAGAGGCTGTTAAATGAGAACATGCTCCCAAATGGGATTTTCTTTTGGGATCCAGCAAGCCAAACAGTGTTATGGGAATTAATAAAGCAAATTCATAGACCACTCAAGAATCTCAAAGGGCTTTTCAAACATTACTTACTAAAAATCATTTGAATTCATAGGAGTTGGCTTAAGTAAGGTACACCAGATGAAGGTTTAATTTGAGGCCTGTATCCAAATAAGTACATTTAAATCATTTATCTCATATCCAGTAAACTGAGTAGCAAACACTGTCAGTGGAACATTACAGAGAAGGAAAACTGAGATTTTTCAGAAGCTGAAATTTCAGTTACTGATCTTTAGTATCTACTTGTATCAGTTTCCATTGTTCAGTGAAAGTAAGTACTTAGCACAGTAAGTTACTTATTTTTCATAGAAACCTATTTGAATATTCTGCATCTTCTGAGATATCTTTGAATATTCTGTTACTTTCATTTTTTTTGGAAAAAAACCAAACTTCCTGTTTATCTCTATATATTCAATTTTCAGCATGTAGATTTCAGCATGTAAAAATGCCCCCTCAGTTTCATATCTTACAGCTAATGCCCGTGAGATGTGCCTATTTGTGCGGACACACATGTTCGTAAGCGTGGTTTTAAAAAAAACTGTTGTCAAATAGAGGAAATTCTAAGAAATTATAAAAATGTAAAGCACTTATTAATTTGTTTCATTTCACAGGATACAGGCATTCTGTTGAAATTCTATTTTATCCACTAAAGTAGAATTTCATAAAGAAATGTTAGAATTCATGAAATCTGGACCAATACAATATCAATAACCAGTGTATAGATTAAAAAAAAAAACAACAGTTTCCACTCATAGATATTCTTTGCAGATTAAACTATAGAGTGGAGGTAATTGATTACCTGGAGAAGTCACTACTGATGTGCTGAGAGGCTGGTTAACTGATTTGATTTTTCTTTGTGATCTGTGGTGACAGATTACTTTGTATAACCTTCACAGTAGGCAAAAACCTGTTCTTTTCCTTCTCTGCCTCTTGGTTTTTTTTTTTTGTTTTTTTGTTTTTTATTTTTAAATCTACACATTTAAACCTTCTTAAAACAGAGGAATATAGGCATTTATGATTGTAATTTTGTATTTGAAAATAAATATAATCTCAAAAATATAGCAAAATATAGCTACATAATTCATTAACCTGTGCTGTATATGATGTTTAACATTTTATTTTCCCATAATAATTAGATAGGCCTGTTTTGAAGTGTCTTCCATGCAGTGCTTTGTAGCTCACAAGGTTGAATACATATAGTTTTGTTCATAACTCATGACCTCTCTTCAGCATGCAGAAGAGTACACACACTGTCATAAGATGTCCCCAGTCTCTTTTATGGTTATTTGAAAATTACAGTATAATGTATTAGTTTCAAAAATTCTGGAAGAAATCTGTGTGATTTAAGCCTGTGTTATTGTCATCAATAATCAGGAAAGGGACTTCCTTAGCTTTTGAATGCGCAAGTAGGAAACTTTACTGTATTTTATTTTATATTGTTCTGCCACTTTCACATAAATTACTAATTATCCTGAATATTTTTTATTTTGTATTGCTTACAGTAGAAGATAAATGTAATGATGCAATATAGAACAAGTATTCTATTTATAACGCTATCTCTCATTAAAAAAAGAATGCCAATGATGGCATTCCGATGTAATTCACTGATGTGAGTTCCTTTTTAAGATTATAGTTTTTCTTGGTTCTGACTGTAAAATTCACCTCAGTCACTTTGAATTTCATAGCTTTTTAAGATCATAATGGATGAGAATACTGTGCCATTTTTTTTTAATACAAAAGCATGTCCCAAATACAGAATTGCTTGCTGAGAATCTTTGTATATTGCTACAATAACATTCATATTGGGAAAGATCTTAAATGATGATTAATTCATAATATTTACAGAATGACAAGTTATAAATTTCTTTAGTACAACATTAAAATACTTAGCTTTTATGTTTTTGCATTTAATTTAAAATTTTAAACATGCTTGGCATATTTTTATTTTCTCTTCCAGACGAAAGGTTGAAATCATGCATACTCACAGTCTTTTCACTCTTCTTGGAGAAAGGTTGATGCTGCATACAAATACAGTGACTGTTACAACTTATAACACCCTTTATGAGGTACAAATTTATTAAAAATACAGATTGTAATCTCCCTTTTAAAATCTATGGCTTAATTAAATTTTTATATTCCCTTTTTATACACTTTGTACTTTGAAATACCCTGATTTGCAAGACTTGTGAGAAAATTTTACATAGAAAATCTAAGAAAAAACTCCTTGGCTCAGTTTATTTTGCTTTGGATATTTTTATTAACAATGTCATACTTTTTACGTGTTCTTTATAAAACTTTACATTTATAGCATTACAAAGGGCGATGTAAAAGATCCTAATAATTAAGATGTTCATCACTTTCCAAAGGAGTTACTGCAAGCCTGAAGTTGCCCATATATGCTAGAACACTTCCACATTTTTTCCTTTTTTAAAAGTACTGTTTTTCTTGTTTAACTAGCAATGCCAGTAAGAAAGTGATAGCTGAACACGGTCCCTTTGAAGTAACTGATACTCTTTGAGGAAACTAAGGAAGCATTTAAGTGTCTACTAACCTCCTGCATCAAAACAACAGTTTTGATGGTGCACAATTTAGCTTATACATTACATATCAAGTTGGTCCAAAACCATTTCCTTGTGCCTTCAAATGTGTAAAGATACTGTCCAATCTTCAATTCTTTTTTTTTTACACTGATAGAATGCAATTTTTGCAATTTCTGAGGATTTTATGCACTAGAAATGATGTTGTCTCTTCAGCCCATGTACAAATATCCCCCAGTTGTACTACGTCCCATACAGTCTCCTCACAGCCAGATATTCCTTAAGTGTTTCTCTGACAGTAGTTAAACCCTATCTTTATTCTGTTCCTCCAACACCTACTATGATGGTCTTTTACCTTCCCCTGGTTTTTAGAAGTTCTGTCTGCCCTTAGGAAACCCACTTAGAAGGTATTCATCTCCATCTTCTCTCCTACCATATTTTATCTATCATCTTCAGAGGTAGCACAGCCCCCTGTTTTTTGTTTCTATGTGAGTGATTTTATAAGCTGCTCTTCAAGTTACAAATTTTGGACTTCCTAAAATCTTAGCGTGTAGAATAAGGATAGACTTATCAAATCGTGGACCAGTGATCCTACCTGAGAAAGTTAGACAAGTAGTTTTATAAAAACTGATTTAATAGATGAAACTGTAAATTTCATGGGGAAAACAGCTAAATATGTTCTTACCAAACTCATTGAAATTGTGAGAAGCAAATGAGCCCCAAATGGTATATCCTCCAACTTCTCAATTAGACTGCTAATATATGAGTCATTGACTTCCCTCCAAATTAATATGAGGTGTCACACAAATATGATCTATAAAAAATATGCTAATTTTCCAGATCTAGCTGTGGTTGAAAAATAAAAATATAAAAATAAAATAAAATAAAAAGACAAAAAGAAAAAACACAGAAAAGTCTCTAAGCCTACTACTAGAACATTCTTCGCATATGAACTTGCTCAGCTGAGAAAACTGAGTTGATGTAACTGCTGTATCTCATGGTCAGTTGGATCTTTTGGAAAAAGCTAGCGACTTTCTGCTCATAGTTTAAACGATTGAGTAGAAACATTTTAAAGCAGTACCTGAATGCCTTCAGTTAATATACGCTGCTAATTGTCTTGAATCCTTTAGTTTTTAAGCATCATATTTGACCTTATTGACTCTCAATATTAATGTGCTATCATATTTTGACAACCCCCCCCACACACACACTTTTTTTTTTTTTCCAATCTTCGTGTAGCAGATTAAAGTTCTTTGAGAATTGGGAAGAAGCGTGAGTGCCTAATTGTAACTAAGATATACTTCAAAGGTTAAGTTTTCAGTTTTATTAACTTATACTTAGGACAGAGCTAAAGGGCCACAGAAGTAGAAAAGATTTGCCCAGGGATCGATGCAGGTATTTTACATATTCTCTCACAGGAAGAAAAGTCTCATTTGCATTCTGTTTTAAACAGCAGTACGTAAAGACCCATTCAAAGACATTGTGTTTACAGGTGCTACTAGTTTGATTATTGATTAATGAGTAAGCTAAAGGTGTACTTTAAAATAAATATGAATTACTAGTGAAATTATTTTATTGTATGATACATTTGATTTAGTATATTTCTTGAGAATCCAGTGTTAATGCCATTAAATTTTTAGCTAACTTTTAAAATCAGAATTGCATACATAGAACCAGTGTCAGATAGCCTTGTGCAAAACATATGAAAACATACGTGGTTTTGCCTCAATACATACTAATTAATTTGTCAGGAACAATTCGTGAAAAAGGAGAATGATCTGTCTTGTTCATTATGTCAAGCAACATGATTATTCCTATGTAATGCAGTATGTGACTGCTAACTAAGGAAAACAGAGCCCATTTTCAAGAAATATTGGGTTTTCTTGTGGATGGAATATAAGAAAATAACTTTTGATATATGGCACTCATGGAAGAATTTTTGATCTGTGAATGTGAAGATTATGAATGAAGGACATTTTTAAAGAATGCAGTTTTCTTAAACATTTACAAATTATTAGAAACTTTTCATTTTTAAACTGCATTCTCTTAAATTAACAGAATAGAAAAATCAGGTTGGAAGGGACCTCTGGTGGGTGCCTGGGCCAGCCTCCTGCCCAAGGCATAGCTAACTTTAAAGTTCTGTCACGTTGCTCAGCATCCTCTCCATGCAGGTTTTGACTGTTGTCTCATCTTTTCCTTCTGAACCTGGGTGAAGAACCTTGTTCTTTTTTCTCTGTAAACAGTCACTTAGCTGAAAACCGCAGTTAGATTCCCCCTTCAAATATCTCTTCTCTGGGCAAAACAGAGAAGCCCCCTAAGAACTGTGGTCTTCTGCAGTACTATGTTATCTATTAAAGTTTGAGGGCTTAAACTAAACACAGAATCCAGATGTGGGCTCACAAGGGCTGACTAGACCATAAGACATCATATAGATTAGTATATATCTACATCAGTATTAGGCAAATAGCTTGCATACTTTTTAAACAAATAAAAAATATATATGTACACTTAATTGTATAATTTTAAGTTGTCTTCAGTTTCCTCATTGCTAACACTTGTCAGCACATTTAGGACTAACTTTTCCAAATTGTTCCAAATTCCAAATAGTTGTAAAGATTTTTGAAAGCTATGCTAGAAATGTGTTTTTAAAGATAATTTTTTTTCAGAGCAATTTCTTGAATAGTTTTTTCTTTAATCTATAACTTTTCACTCCATTTCTGAAGATTCCTAATTTTGATGTGTTTCTTAATGCAGAATCAAAATCAGAGCTATAGTTTTCTGAGGAGTGAAGAGTATTTTCAAACTCTTTCAGAATCTTACCATAGATTTACAAAATTTATACTGAAATAACAAATCAGAAATGCTTAGATAATCTACTTACTACTAAAAATGCATTTCAGTTTATTGTTATCAATTATTGTTACAGCAGGAACAATATGTCTTTTCCTATTTCAGTTCTTGGAAAAATTTTTGTTAGTTTGTTTTGGGAAGGAGTCATGTTCCCATGACTAGGAGTCATGTTCCCATGGTAGGTTGTTGGTTTGGGTTTTTTTTTACATTCAATATATACAAAGAATATCTCAACTAAATGAAAGTAAACTTTTAAATGAAATACTCTGGTATTCTTTTTAACGTCCCATCATTAATGGATCTTAAACCTGAATGAGTTATTGATTTCACCAGACTTTTGGTTAAATAGCCTTCGGTCAGTCTCTGCAGATAAAATTTATAGGGAAGCTATTTGTGATTTACGTCAAAGTTTAATCAAACAATTTCACTTTTAATGCTGGTTCTGAAAAATTCCATATCTTTGTTTAATATAGACAATTTACTGGTGAGTTGCTTAAATATAACTGATGTATTATTCTACAGCAATGTTGCAATTCATATATGAGATGTGCTAACATACACGCATGTAACATATACATATCCGTGATCCAAACAACAGTAAATGCCATCTGACAGTAGATATTCTGTTAATAGCTGTTGATAGGAATTACTTCATTAGGAATTTGCAATTCTTTTGAACCAAAAAAATTCCTTTTTATCTCCAGTGGGCGGAGATAAGCTCTTCAATATGAAAAGCCAGAAGTAAATGGAGCATTGGAATAGGATCTTTGGCAGTTCTCTTCCCATTGTTAACATGGTTTGTCCTTCCATGAGAAATACCATTTCTAATCAAACAGGAAGAACAACTCATAGGTTTCATTCTTCATACTGCATGGCTTACACAGACTGATCTCTTCACAACACATTATATATTTATTGAGCTAACTAAAACATTTGCCATCCACAGTACATCCATGAAAGTCTTGCTCTTTACATGGAGGAATTACTTGATTCTATTCTTGAAGAATAAAAATATTTTATTTTACCAAAAAGTTTTATATGAAGTTACAATGTTGCTATGATAAAATGGTGACCTTAAAAAAATAATTTAAGAAAGCCAAACAAATAAATGCTGCAGCATTTAATGAAAAATGATAAAAGGAACTTCATATTCTGTATTTTAGATCTTGACAGAACAAGTATGCACTCAAGTTGTTCATAAACCACATCCAGAGCCAGATTCTACAGTGAAAATACAGAATCCAAGTAAGGACTATATATTTTGTTTGTACAATTAAGATATTACCTAGATTTTTTAATTATTTTTTTCCTTTGAAAGAATATGGTTCAGGAAACAAGAACAATTCATTAGCAAATATCAAATGCATTTGGGTTTTAGTTATTGTTTACATTATTTGCTGTCAGCAAGTTTTATTTTACTTTATTTTACTTTATGTTATTTTATTTTACTTTTAAATCAAATATTGTTAAAATGTGTTATTGTAACTAATTTATTCTTTCAAAGTGATTCTTAAGGTGGTGGCAACACTGTTAAAAAACTCCACACCAAGTGCAGAGCTGATGGAAGTTCGACGTTTGTTCCTGTCTGATATGATAAAACTCTTCAGTAATAGCCGTGAAAACAGAAGGTATGTTACTACAAACAGTATTTCCTCATCCTTCACTTGTAGGCAATAGCAATCTGTTGTACTACACGTAAAGTTTTATATTGTAGTAATCTATAAAAATAAATATAACATGTCTGTGGTAACTGTTCATAATTCAGCAACTAATATTTGGTTCTTCTGTTAAAATCATACTTTAAATTTTTCTTGATCCTGAAGTATGTTTCAAGTTTCCTCTTACCATCGGATTGATTTTCAGAGTAAATACACCATGTTATTTTCCTCTTGTTTTACCAACGTAATGTTAAAATAAAGAGGCTTTCTATGGATATATTTTGACCTAATTATTTCACTTTAGATGTTTACTTCAGTGTTCAGTGTGGCAGGACTGGATGTTTTCCCTGGGATACATTAACCCTAAGAACTCTGAAGAACAGAAGATCACAGAGATGGTTTACAACATATTCCGTATTCTCTTGTATCACGCAATAAAATATGAATGGGGAGGCTGGAGAGTGTGGGTGGATACACTTTCTATAGCTCATTCCAAGGTAAGAAATGGCTGGATGTTTTTATATATTGGTAACTCCCTCAAAAGGGGTAGTAATATATTATGATTTAAAGTGATTTAGTGCCATCTGGTGGCTATCTCCATACATGTCAAAGTGGCATTTGAATGTGGTAAGTTAAGTTTCTTAGTTTTTGTCCAAGATGATATAGCCTGTATTTATCCACATAATCTTGTCCTTTTTTTTTTTTTTTTTTAAGGTCACATATGAGGCTCACAAGGAGTACCTAGCAAAAATGTACGAAGAGTATCAAAGGCAAGAGGAAGAAAACATAAAGAAGGGGAAGAAGGGTAATGTAAGCACTATCTCAGGTCTTTCATCTCAGACAACAGGAGCAAAAGGTGGAATGGAAATCCGAGAGATAGAAGACCTTTCACAAAGCCAAAGTCCAGAAAGTGAAACAGATTACCCTGTCAGTACTGATACGAGGGACTTGCTCATGGCTACAAAGGTGTCTGATGATGTGCTTGGAAGTGCTGAGAGACCGGGAGGAGGAGTGCATGTAGAAGTTCATGACCTTTTAGTTGATATAAAAGCTGAAAAGGTAGAAGCTACTGAAGTAAAACTTGATGATATGGATTTATCACCAGAGACACTAGTAACTGGAGAAAATGGTGCGCTCGTAGAAGTTGAATCTCTTCTAGATAATGTTTATAGTGCTGCTGTTGAGAAGCTCCAGAACAATGTTCATGGAAGTGTAGGTATTATTAAGAAGAACGAGGAAAAAGATAATGGTCCATTAATAACTCTGGCCGATGAGAAAGATGAGCCTTCTACTAACAGTACCTCATTTCTCTTTGATAAAATACCAAGTCAAGAGGAGAAACTTCTACCTGAACTTTCAAGTAATCATATTTCTATTCCTAATGTGCAAGACACACAGATGCATCTTGGTGTAAATGATGATTTGGGATTGCTTGCACATATGACAAGTAGCGTAGACATAACATGTACTTCAAGTATAATAGAGGACAAGGATTTCAAAATTCATACAACCTCAGATGGAATGAGTAGTATTTCTGAGAGGGAGTTGGCTTCCTCATCTAAAGGATTAGAATATGCTGAAATGACTGCCACAACTCTTGAGACAGAGTCTTCTGGTAGCAAAACTGTACCTAGCGTTGATGCAGGAAGTATAATATCAGATACAGAAAGATCTGATGATGGTAAAGAAGCAGGAAAGGAGATACGGAAGATCCAGACAACTACCACAACTCAGGTAATTTTCAACTGCTGTAGCCTCAAATTCAGTTTAAATGTTAATTCTTTACTACTTTTTCTTTCACAGTGTTCTCCATCATAGTCTCTTTTGGTATCTTTTACTTTTGTCATTAATAACCAAGAGGAAGCAGTTGTGACTATTCAGGTATTGAGAAGTTATAAAATTCACATCTTCTGCTTGTTAGGAGAATCTAAAGAATGTCCTAAGGTTCCATTAAACCGCAAACCTATTAGCAATGTGTAACAAAATTGACAAAATTACATTTGGAAGAGTAGATTTGATTCTCTAATGATCCTGCTAGAAATACCAAATGAATAAACTGTTTTTGGAAAGTGATGAACTGTATACATTTAAGTATACTGTTT
Source organism: Penelope pileata (assembly GCA_013396635.1). Taxonomy (NCBI): domain Eukaryota; kingdom Metazoa; phylum Chordata; class Aves; order Galliformes; family Cracidae; genus Penelope; species Penelope pileata. The sequence goes on along the minus strand of WBMW01006475.1, from coordinate 226,331 downwards.
AAAGCCATCACTGTGTAGTCTGTTTTGAATCAAATATTCAAAGAAAATTGTGCTATCTACACAAAATAATAGTTGTTTCATATGGCAGTGTTTTGTCACTGCTGACCTTGTAGGTGCTGTACTTGATCTTTTGTGTGATATTTCAAGTGGAGAACCTGAATGAAAAACATCAGTGAATAGCTGAAAGGAAGGCAAGCCATAGCACCCCAGTGCTGATTGATTTGGAGTAGCTCCTTTGATGAATGATAGTACCTACACTGGATTATCAGTATGTGCTGTTGTTTGGGCTTCAGTCCAGCTTTAGCCCATCCTTTCTCAAAGTCTGTGATCCATTCAAAAACACATTACAGAAATTTAACATGATTTTTGAAATTCTTGTTAATGTAGGCTGTACAGGGTCGATCTGTCACCCAGCAGGACCGGGATTTACGTGTTGATTTGGGATTTCGAGGAATGCCAATGACAGAAGAGCAGCGACGACAGTTTAGTCCAGGTCCACGCACAACTATGTTTCGTATTCCAGAGTTTAAATGGTCTCCCATGCACCAGCGGCTCCTGACAGACTTGCTTTTTGCACTAGAAACAGATGTACATGTTTGGAGAAGGTAGGTGATTGCTTATTTAAATCCTGTATTGTGTTTCTATCAACAAGGAAAAATTAGATGTGTAACAGAGGAGATGTTACTGAGATAATGGGAGAGAGTTGGTATTAGCTGAAGTGCTCTGCTGTATCTTGTATCTTCTCTTTCCACCCCTTCCTACCTTGTAATATCTCTTTATCATGAGTTAAAATATGTTTTCTTCAGAGACTGTGTGATTCATACATACCTGACAAAACCAAGCTGCTGTATCAGTGTATGTTTGGCACTGCAATCTGTTGCTTGTGTTTCAGACCTGACGAAGATCTGTATGTCTCATGATTGCCAATTTTTAATTGGTCTTATTAAATGAGAATTTCTCTACCTGCAAATCTTATAAAAACTCTGTCCTGTACATTTTTCTAAGGAATCTTTTTTTCTAGTTGATAATTTTATTTTACATGCCAGCTTCTGATTCTAGTTAGTCTTAGTGGTTAAATTACTTCTAATTACAGCAATATAGTTTTCTAGCTTTTTGCACACTTCATCAAATACTCAATAACTTCTTGTTATCAGTGCCCTTAAGTATGATAGACACTATATAATCTCATTCCCAGAACAGAATAATTCATTTACAGAAAACTTTGCTTTAGTTCTATCAAAGGACCATTTTGTATTTCGTTTCCAGTTTGATGAAATGTTCTAGGAAATAGGCAATTTAATTTTTTTCATTTTGGCGAAATATTTTCTTCTATCCCTCATGCTTATGTGACACTTGGAGATGAAAATTTTATTTTGCATATTTTCAGTTAAAGTCTTTAATTGTTATTTGCTGGCTGGCAACAAGGTTGTTTTGGAAAAAAAGCACATACCATGATTAGGCTGAGTATTCTTCAGCATTTTCACACAACTTTTTATATTCTGAGGGAGGACTGTTTCATTGGACAATTTCTCACCAATTTGAAGTTGTTGACATTACAGGTGATATTATCTGAGTTGCAAAGCTTTGGCAAATGCTAAAGTTAATATTAGTTAATAAAGTTAATTTTAGGTCAAAGTATTACCAGATCATCAAGTTTTTACTTTAAAATACTATCAGAAGGATACTGTGATATTCTTAGCAGATTACCTGATCCAAATTACAATTGAAAAAAAAAATCAAACCCAAAAGCACATATCTAATTTCATTAGGTATTTTCACGGTTACTTTAGATGGCACTGGTACAATATGGTGAACTCTGTTAATGAGCTGAGTAATAACTTTCACAATGAAGAAGCAATCAAATTGCTTTCAGTAGAACTGCCTCTGAAGGGAAGCACTGAGTGATAGGAGAAAAAAATTTTGAACCATTGTTCTCAACAGTTTATCTGAAACTAATCCTAGTGTGCAATTAGGTAGCAGCCAAACTGTACATTAGACTAGTCCTGTTTATATTTTTAGACAAATTGCATGCAAAGTTCTGTAGACAAGGATCTATTTTATAGCAGAGAAACATTTGTGTTCTGATTGCAAAGAATAAATTTGCCAAAACTTTCATTTTAACTGTCTGTCTTTAATTCGTTTTTTTCTGTTCTTGCAGTCACTCCACAAAGTCAGTGATGGATTTTGTCAATAGCAATGAAAATATTATTTTTGTACACAACACAATACACCTCATTTCCCAGATGGTAGACAATATTATTATTGCTTGTGGAGGAATTTTACCATTGCTGTCAGCAGCCACATCCCCAACTGTAAGTACAATATTTCCACCTAGTGGTCATATTAAAAATTGTTGTTAATAATAGAAACCACTGTTTGCATCTAACTTCATATCTTTTGGGATTCCTATCCAGTATCCACAAATTCCTTCTAAAAAAAAAAAAAAGTTTGTAATTGAAACTTTTAAGCTTTAATATATGAAGTGTTTACAATTTTTAGCATAATTTTCATTTGAAATGTTAATTTTATTAGTGAGATGGTATTAAGTAAGAATAGTAATATTTCATATGCATTTAATATTTCATTTGAAAGAGAAGACCATTATTACCATGGTTACAAATCATAGCTACTATAAGATACTATATACTATACTATAAGAAAATTACACACTTTAATATGGCTAGTCACTGATATTCATAAACCTGTTTTGCATGGCTACCATATTTGCATGCCAAATGACACCAGAAGTCTGTTTTGCTACTTTTTACTGTTTACTACTTCCTTCAGTAGATACTGACCTCGTGAGCTTTCCTTTTTCTTTTAATCTTATCTTGAATTATTGATATGTTTATCCACTCTTATGTTCTTAGTAAGTTGTGAGCTCTTAGGTGAGCACAACTCAGGCAGGTAGAGTAACCTTATAGAATGCTCCATGAAAGAAGAGAGAAATATTTTTTATATTGCATTATTGTCAACAGTAATACAGTATTCGAATGGGATGTTTTGTCTGTTCATACATTATCAACAACTATCTCTTTCATCCTAAACGTATTATCTAGAACATCCCATAAGAATTTGCAGCTAGTATTGATCTGTGAAAGGGGAGAAAATGGAGAACAGAAGGAACAAAGAGTTTTCTCTGAAGTGTTTAGTAAGCACTGTGGGCTGCAAATATAATTTTGCAACATAAGCTTAATCTCTTGTTATAGCAATTCAACAATAGAGATTCTTTTGCTTCTCATAACTTCTAGTTAGTTAACAAAAGACTGCTTTTCACTTTTTTATTGAATGATATGAATGCATTTACTAGCAATTGACTAAACATTAATATGATTTTCAGCCAGACAATGGTTAAATGCTATTTCTATACTATTTTCACTGTTAACTGGGAAGTTACGTGCTATTAGCAAAAACACGGGACTCACAGGAAAGGCTTTTTTTTGCTGTTTGTAGTCACAATGACACTCAGATTGCTGAATAAGAGATTTTGTGAGTGTTACATTTTAAAGAATGTTGACATGTATGAGAATGCACATCCACCCATCTTGAGATGAAAATTGTACTTTAGATAAAAGGACATTGGGAGATATGGAAAGAAGTTTTTAGACATCACTTGAAATTGAAGATGCTTTCTTTGCCATTTTTATACAAAAAATACAGAATAGGCACAACGTGAACTACGCTGTAATTCCATTAACTGGTCTAGGTGTTTTTAGCTTTTTTGTCCTGGTTTATGATACTGCAAATCGCTTCCGTAGAGTAAAAATTTCACAATTCACTATTTCCTTTATTCCGGATAATCTGTGTGTGTATCTGATACAGCTTTGCAAATTATACATCCATTTGTGAAAACAGTGTATGCTCATACTGCCTTGCAGTATAGCAGTGATTTTCATACCTCAATACAGAAGATGACTGTTTTCAAATTTGTGTATTATGCATATATTTCTCCACTACATGGGGGCTGCATGTGTTACTTGAATGCTTAATTTAGCCATCTGTTTAGGATAATAAAAATGAATTATGAAATAAACTAGTTCACTAAAACATCAGTAGCTGGCTTTGAATTAATCCTACTCTGTGAAATAAAAAAATAAAAATGCATTACTTTTTCCCCCATAGTTGATAAAATCACAAATTAACAAAATAACAAGTGTGCTTTCTGGTATTCAGAGGGAAAATCCTGTGCTCCGGTTTGTGCCCATTGCCTCTTGTCCTGGCACTGGGCACCGTGTCCTCTTGGCACCCTTCATTCAGGTATTTATGGACACTGATGAATTTCCCCCCAAGCCTTGTATTCTCCAGTCCCAGCTCTCTCAGCCTTTCCTCATGAAAGAGGTATTCCATTGCCTTCATTGTCTTCATGGTCACTTGTTGAGCTCTCTCCGGTATGTCTGTGTTTCTCCTGAATGGAGGAGCCCAAAACTGGACACTTGACTCCGGGTGTTGAGAGAAATATAAAAATGTTACCCGGGCATGCAGGGATGCAACAAGGAAGGCTAAGGACCACTTTGGATTAAATCTGGTGAGGGAGTTCAAGGACAGCGTGAAAGGCTGCTTTAAGCATGTCAATAGCAAAAGGAAGACTAGGGAAATTGTGGGCCCACTGCTGCATGAGGTGGGTGCCCTGGTAACAGAGGAAGAGATTAAGGTAAATTTAGGTATCTGCTGAAGTATTTCCGTATAAATTAGATTTCTATGGAGATCTACTCAGAAGAAGCAAATGATTCAAATGTCTCTGATGTGTAAACATCTTGTGATGGTCAAACAAAACTGTATATGCTCCAACAATTGTAATGAAGGTTAACCTGCAGCTGAATCTCACCTCTTATTATGAGATAGCTTACTTATTTTCTAACAGAGAAAATGACAGACAAAAGAGAGCCTTTACATAATCTCGTGGTCCTATCAGTTCCTTGACTTCAGCATGTCAGTCTGAACGCAACTGAGGCCTTATCCTGGGCTGCTTATTCTTTAACAATCCTGAATACTGCTCTTCTCAACAACCTGATACAGAGTTATTTGCTGTTAGATATGCCTCATTGCATTTCTTTCTTTCTTTTTTTTTTTAAGGTATTTCACCTGTTTCTTATTAGTAGAATAGACACTGTGTATTGGATGCTTAAATTAATTTGGGTTATAAACAGAAAACAACCAGGAGTTAAGTTAGGCAAAATTATTTTCAGAATGTTGGAGAAATTGTGGATTTTATTTTATTTTATTTTATTTTTTTGCTTCTTTCTTTGCATAGTTAGGATTTGTACTGAAATGGCAATAATTCTAGGCTAGGTGGAAGATTATCACTTGTCTGATCTAGAACAGGAAGTCTTAATCCAGGAATTTCTTTACTATTAAATACTTGCAATAGAAATCTGTCTTTTGCCTTTCTCTCCCCCTTACCTGTTCCAGACTAGAAAAATCAAAGTAGTGCCATGAATAGGGTCCATTAAATATGAATAGGAAGAAGAAGAAGAAGAAAAAAAAACTGTTTTCATGTAAATAAGCAAATGCATTATCTGTGAAAACAAACCAAGATGCACAAATCTATGACTGATTCAAGCAGAGTGAAGATTATGCATTTGCATGGGAAGTTTACTGTAATTCGCTATAAACTATTCCCACATTTCAGTATTTCCCTTGCTTTCAATTACATACTACCTCTATCTCAGAGTCTGTGCAAAGACTGAATTCAACTGCTGGTATTTGTAAAGGGATGTGAATTATACATGTAAACTGAAATTAAATGAAAGCAAATATTAACAAAAAACTATAACCAGTTCTATTGATTTACAATGTAAACTGGAGTATGTTCTACTGTAGATTCCAGTGTCTTGCCTACTAAATTGGGGAATACTAGATAACTGCCAATATTAGAGGGAGATGATAAAATATAAAATATTGTTCTGTTATTTCTTTGCTTCTGCGGTGGTGGTCTTTGAGGGTTATTTTTAATTACAGCTTAATTACAGCTATAAGGAAGACATTCTTAAGATGGTATGCAAGTATTAAGTAAGCATATTTGAGAGCTGTAAGGAAGAAAGTTTGCAGAAGATGGTTTCTGTTAATAGCAGCTGATTGCAGGATAAAATATTTTGTGTACAAACTAGGAATTTGAAGTAATCATTGCTTACTGCAAGAATAGCAGCTGTATCAAGGATTTGAGGATATTGAGTAAGGCAAGAGAAATGCATTTGTGGAATTGAAGTAACTGTGATAATTGAGAGTAAATTTCCAGACCCCTTGAAATCAATTTGCTTTCCATTTATTCTACGAAGTCTAGAATTTTAATTCACTCTTGTGGCATCTCAAACTGTAGCTCTCAATTGTGATCTGAGGACTGCCGGTGTTATATGAACAGTTGTATACAAAACTCAATTGTTTAAAGACGTTTTTAGGTCTGTGGATCAAAAGCCAAGATGATATATTTTTCTGTGTGTTCTGTGTACAGTGTTAGCATTATGATGTGCATGACTCAGGATACCATAGTGTACCAATTCTGAGAATCAGTAGTGGTACACATATCCAAAAATTCGGAGCTAGCAATCTCAAGAAAATAGCTACAAGTTAGTTGTCAATCCAGCTACAGAAGAGAAAAGTGTATTTAAAATATGATTAAGTGTGATGTATTCTGTTTCAAGAAGAAAGAAATCAGTTTCCGTTTGTGCTTATTTCTGCCGGATTAGTTTTCCACTGTTTAAATGACATGCATATTGACTTAAAATAAGTTTTTTGTTTTTTTTTAAATGCAATCAGATAAAGCTTTAGGATGACTTCCTAGCCCATTGTGATAGGAAAGGGCTTCTACCCGAAACCAAAACATAAAATAATTATCACAACAGTTCAGTCGTTTAAATATTGGAATTTGAGGACTAACTTAATCCCTGGGGCTTGGTAAATCTTTGATTTNATATATATATATCTAATGGGCTGTCCTGTGTTGCTTCAAAGGAAGGAGCATTATGCATGATAAACCACTTTGCTTTTTGTGATTTATATTTGTTTTGTCAGAGCATTTTAAACTTACTTGCCTCCTCATACAAAGATGAACTACTTTATTGCATTTCAGTTGAATGGTTTGTTGTAAAATGCTCATTTTATTTCTGTATAATCAGTGAAAACATTACTTTGATTCACATTGCTTCATAAAATTGTTCCATGTACTATGTAATATATGAACATTGGTTTGGAAGAACCAGTGTTTACATGAGCTCTGTAATAACACAAGATTTATAGTTTTTCTTTCCTTGTACATAGCTTTGTCTAGAAGTCTTTATTTTCAAATATTCATGCTGAACTGAAATGTTTTGCTGTTCGAAGTATAAATTAAACAAATGTATAATTCCAAGATGCTAATTTGTTTCAATTTTACATTGTATTTTTAGTTAACTTAAATAATTTTCTTTTTCTTTTATTGTTGTGATCTGTTGTCTGTTTTGTCTGTTGCATGTCCAGGGTTCTAAGGTTAGTATTGCCACTGTAAGTTTCAGTTTTTGCACTTTCAAAAATAGCTTATTTTTGATCATTTAGCATTTTGGCTTTTTTATTATTATTTTCCTATCTCATATAGTAGGTTGTGAGTAAGAATATATTGGCTGTATTTATTAACTTCTCGTAACATGTTTCCTGTCGGCAACTTAATGATGTTAAGTATGACACTTAGTTAGCTAGAAGGCCAAACGTAGGGAGGTCTGTAAGCTAATGTGAGTTGTTAATCTAATTCTCAGTAGAAAAAAAGTCTTTAGTCCCTGAACATATACTTGTATGGGATAGTTGTTCTTTCTCTTAAACTATGCTGTTTAGACATGACATTGTGATAAGTTCCCTTTCTTAAGCCTTTTTAAGCTACACAAGTCCAAAATATTACTAATACGTGAAGGCGACTTGATCAACAATTGAACTTATTTTAAATATCATTAGAATACTAATGTGCTGTCTTAATAAATAGAATTAATAATGTTTTTCTGCAAAAAGACTCAGTCTTTTTATTTTATATATATAGAGATCCAGTAGAATTTTAGAGAAATTTTATGAAAGATTTTTTTTCAATTCAAAGCTTTCAAAAATCTTCATAAAATGTGTATTTTTTAAAAGGCATTAATTGCATAACTTGCAAAAAATAAAACAAGAGATGTACTGAGAAGATTTTAAGACCGTGATTGATAACAAACAGTTAAAGCTTGAGAAAAATCAGCAGCAGACAGAGTCAGTTGGCTGCTATCAAGCCTGATGTTATTTGAAGCATGAGTTCAAAGTTCAGGTTACTGTAACCACCTATGATCTTTTCTAGCAGACTGTTATGGCTATAGATTTTTTCAGATCTTTTTTTTTGGGGGGGAGGGGGGCGAGTGCTTTTAAAAATGATGTTCCAATCTCTTACAAAAACAGTAACTTATTTTTCTAGAATGTAGGAACACGTTGGACAGTAAGCAGGGAAGACCTGGCTAAAGAAGAGAGGCTGAAATAGTTCTTTTGGGAGCTGTCCTTTTACCATTTGTCTGTTTTTGCTGGACAGATCAGACAGATGACAGCGCTTCCCAAATCGCTCCTGTAACCAACATGATATGTCCTTAAGAGAAATTAAATGAAGCGTTATCTATCATTGTGATGACACATACCACATTACATCCTACATGTTTAAAAACATTTTTTTCTTTAATACTGTTTGGCAGTTTGCATTCTTCATATGCCACAATCTAAGCTATTCTAACTCAGACATAAGGGTACTAATTTTTTAGAAATACAGAAAGGATTTTTAACATTTCCTTATTTATTTTTCTTAAAAATGTACCTAAAAGCGCAAAATATGTATTGCACTTTTCTCGTAGCTGCTTCTAAGCAAGTGGGGAAAAAAAAAAAAGGCAGCAAACATAATGGAAGTAATGCTTTTCAAAGTGACCAGACTCTGTGTTTAAAAAAGCCATGCAGTCTGAAATCTTGTTGACAATCAATAAGAATCTGCCACCTGTGGACAATTTTTAAGATATCGTTTAGGTATATCAATGTGGACAAAGTCAAGCAGTAAATCCAGTTTTCTATTCTTTTGTTAATTAAACAATGTTTGCTCACTCATCTGCACAGTCAGACATCTGACTGTTTTTGAAAACAAGACTGTAGGCATCAAAATATCTTTTTGGAGAAAAACATGATCACTTTTTAGATTTCAGAAATAATGAGCTCATTCAGCATTTTTCTGTGGATTTCCATTACAGAGAATACAACACTACATTAGAAAAGCAATGGTCATTTTCTGGGAAATGTAAGCTGCATGCCGTACAGCTTGTCACATTTTTACTCCCTCCCTGTTGCCATAGAGAGGGAGTAAACAATCTCTTCTGATTTCCAGGAGTATTGGTACAGTTCTAATAATACTGTAGTAAGTAATTCCAGGGAGAATCAACTCATGAAAGCAGGGCAAAACTGCTCACTCTTTCCCACTCTCCAGTCCTCACGTTTACTTGTTTGCCTAAAGGAATGCAAAAGCTATACAGACTTTATTTAATGTGTTACCTGCCAGTTTGGTTAGCCTACAGAAGGATGGAAGAGTATGTTGCACCCTTGCATAGTTTTGCTATCTGGCTGGCCACATTTTGTCTTTATAGTTGCTAATAGCTTTCCCATTTATCTTAGACTTTTTATTGCCTATTAGATCATGTGAATGTAAATATTTTTCTCACTCTTCATGCTGTCTTACTTTAAACTTCACTCACAATTTATGTTAATGGTAATAATGGGAGATATTTTTAATAACTTTTCAATGTATTTATCATTAAGTTTAACAATTTAGATCTGTATGTGTATATGCTGTCATTATATTTCAGTTACGTTCAAACCGTTTAATTCAATTATCTCCTTTTAAAGACCGAATTGGAAAATATTGAAGTGACACAAGGAATGTCAGCAGAGACAGCAGTAACTTTTCTCAGCCGTCTGATGGCAATGGTTGATGTACTAGTATTTGCCAGTTCTCTAAATTTTAGTGAGATTGAAGCTGAAAAAAACATGTCTTCTGGAGGTCTAATGCGACAGTGCCTGAGGCTTGGTAAGTCTGCAGACAGTGCGTATTAAATAATTACTTACAGATCAGTAAGCTCAAGCTACATCAAATTGTGACACATGTCATTGTAGTGACTGTGATGTGATAAAATATCTGGTATAGCTGATTTGATACTGTTTTATGATTGGTTCATTTCAGACACCAAAATATATTAAAATGGCATGTCTAAAATTGTTCATTCCTTTATACAAGATGTATACATTTTTGAGGAATAAAAATATTAAATAATATTAAGTGAATGGTGAAGAGATGTTTTCACTAGCAACTGTTTTGCTGCACACCTACTGAGACCTTATCAAAATCTCTGTTGATTTGGAAGACTTCTTTAGGATTAAAAGCTTGGGATGTGTGTACAGACTGCAGATCTTAATATGTATTGCAATAGTCTAGCACCTTTCTTCACTATTTACCATTTGCTATATACTGTTACAGTTAATTTAGGAATTTAAAAATTTCTGAAGAATTCAAACTATTCAGTCCAACCTTTATCTTGGTGAACGTTAAATCATGACTATCATCTGACACTGTTTCCCCACATATGTTCTGTCCCAACATACCTTTTCATTTTTCAAATGTTGAATAATTTTTTACTTGGATTTTGTCCTGTTATTATTCATATCACATACTAGATCATTGATAATTATACTGCTACTAATTCTCACTGATTCTAGCTGTCCATAAATTCATTCAGATTTTAAGTATTGATAAATGATCAATAACATATGACAGCTCCAGTTCAGGGACTAATAATTTTCAAATTTTAACATGATGATAGAGTAGTTATGTGAAGCATTAAGTAAGTCACCGTTAATGTTTTTTTAGTACAAACAGAGTCTAATGTGAGAACTATTGCAGTTACTATTTGGATATGGTAATTGAATTATACAGACTGATATTTGGAAAATAATTGAGAAAATATTCTTATTTGTATCATTTTCATAACTTTTTTAGTTTGTTGCGTGGCTGTAAGAAACTGTTTAGAGTGTCGGCAAAGGCAGAGAGAGAGAGTGAACAAGACTTCATTAATCAGCAGTAAAGCTCAGGACGCTCTCCAGGGTGTAACTGCATCAGCAGCAACCAAGGTAATCCAATCTTGTTACTAGCATCATTGACAAGGCTGCACCACTGCTTTTTGTGATCAGGAAATAGTTGCAACTGCCTTCTCAGGTATTTGGCAAAAGCTTAGGTTTTTGCTATTAACTCACCTCAAGCATGTTTTTGTATTTGTTGAAACAATGAAATGTTAACGCGGTAGTATACTGGAGCAGTTTTAAAGAGCTTCATCACTGCTGTGTTTGTGGTCTTCAAAAATCAAGTTCCCTTCCTCACATCTGTCCTATATACCTGCTTAGTTCTTTTTAATCTCTCAAAGCATCTGCAGTTTTGATGAAGTCCTGCAATCACACCTGTCAACAGAATGTCTGGGTCCCAGTAACTTAACAGACCTGTGCATGTACAATAGAGATCAGCATTTTCTCTCTGGCTGAATGAAACTTAAATATAGTTACTGCTGCTTCAATTCATTTCTCATTTAAAGAAAAAATAAAAACTTGTTAACAGCTTTGAGAATTAGTGAGTCTTTAAACTAAAATCCTAAATAATTTAGGTTCATGACTAAAATATAACATTTTAGCTGACAGAACAGATTCCTGGTGTTTGGTGCTGTATTTTCATTCATAGCTTTAGCGATTTTTCTTCTCTAATTCCTTTTCCAAATTGCATTTACAAATTCAGCTACATTTACAATATCATTTTGTTAAATTTCACAAAAAAAAACCCCACATTTTTCTCTTTATCATGAGCAGTGCAAAGCAAATCAATGTGATGATACTTCTAGGTGTTTAGGCATCATCTGTAATATATTATCATTTTTTAAATGAAGCATACTACTATAAGCCTTTGCAATAATGTTTTTTGAATAGTCTAATTCTCAGTAAAATCAAAAGAAATTGTTTTTTGAAAATATTTCTGTTCATAGTTATTAAATTAAAAGCATATTAGAAATAATTTACTGCTATGAAACAACTGTAATCTAAAATAACCTTTTGTGTGCACATTATTATGTTAACTCTCAGTAAAGATACAGTTGTTTTGATGTACTGGGTTAGGATGACAAATTATATTTAAGTAATTAGGAATAAGACAGTAATTCAAAGCATTTCTTTATTTGTAGAAGCCTTGTCTGAGTATAATAGCGAGAGTACCTTGTCAGCAGATGAGCGTCTAAGATTAACGCTGCTATCTAAAAATGTTATCAAATTAAGTTCTAACAGAAATAGTTTGAATTAAGATATTTGTGGAAAAAAAAAAATCTCACAACTTTTTTATTTGTAGACTCCCCTTGAAAATGTCCCTGGCAATCTTTCTCCTATAAAAGACCCTGATCGACTTCTTCAGGATGTTGATATCAATCGTCTACGAGCAGTTGTTTTTCGTGATGTGGTAAGTAACAGGTGCTTTGTGTCTTCTGCAAAATTGTCACTTAGATTTTGAAAGAGATTTTCATTGTTCCAGAATTAAAATTGCCCTTCATGTGTCACACTTTGTATATAGTCGGCAAATCATCTGCTCACGTCTTTGTCAATGCCAGACACTTTCTGCACTTGAAAATCATCTAGATAAGCCACTTGAGATTAGTACATATTTTTTTTTTTTGACGGTTACATTTGATCTTACATTAGCCAAATAATCATAACTAGAATAAAACACTTATGTCCTAAATTTAAACCGTATTAAGAAAAGTATCAACTGTTTGTCAAACCGATGTAGCAAGAAGAATTATTGTATGAATGGTAGAACTGCAGCAAACTGATTTTTAAATCCAATTTTTACTTTTTCTGAATGTGACTGTATGTATTATATATACATAAAAGTATAACAATTTTTGCTAGATTTTGGCAACTGTTTTACCATAAAACTTTGCTGCAACATTGTTTTTGAAAACAGTGCAATGCAAATTATTATTATTATATGTGTGAAAATAGACATTTTATGTTTAAACTTCTCCAGTCCAAGTTTGAGCCAATTGAAAACTGAATGTAGAAATAGTGTTAAGCAGAAGTACAACTTGAAACAAAAGCATTTATGTTCAGGATGACCTCATCATCTTAGAAGGGCAAGGTTGAATTTGTGTGATGATCTTCTGACACCTATTCTTCCCTTACCTAAAAGAGAGGAGAGTAGTGGAAACGTTGTTTCAGACAGATTTATGAAAAAATATGAGGATTAACGGCTATTTTGAGGGTACTTGTGCAATTGAGACAAGGTGAAACCCCACTGTAGGTGTAAATAGAGGCTGAAGTCTTAATTCTACTGTGTTTGGTCTTATACCTCAATAATGGTAAAAGACATTTCTGTTGAACTAACACAGTTTAGGCTAATTAAGGCCATATCCAAGCAATAGGTGGTGGCCACAGACACCAGACAGTTTGGAGTGGAAGGAAGATAAAGGCAGCAAAATTGTTCTGGTCCTGGTATTTACTTAGAGCCCTGGAAAACTAGCACTGCTGCTAGCTGGGATTTGTTGCTGGAAGGAAAACCATGGTCATAACCCTCGTGCTTTTGCCAGATATGTTATGCCTGTATATGCACCTGTTGGGAAAGCATTGACACACTCAGTTTTCCCTCTCAGCAGTGCTCCTCAACTTCTTGAAGCAGAACCTTAGGGATTCACATTCTTGGGATATCAGAAGGCAGTTGCCATTACTGATGAGAAGAATTAAAAGTACTCTCAGAGCAGAATCAGGCCTTTAGTGTGAAAAGCCCACTGACATCACTGTCTGGGAGCTTTATGTAGTTTCCAAATTACCTGTAAGATTAAGTACTTAATACATGTTTTGTGCTTATTACTTCGCTGAAAAGCCATTTAATCTTCTATTTAATTCATTTACTACTGTGTTAACAAATGTAACATTTCAGAAAGGTATTATTTATGAAGCTTTGAGGTGATCTTGAGTGAAAATCTCATGGAAATGTCCAGTATTATAGATCTGTTCCTTTTTTCTCTAACACAGGACGACAGCAAACAGGCTCAGTTCTTAGCTTTGGCAGTAGTCTACTTTATTTCAGTTCTGATGGTCTCCAAATACCGCGATATACTAGAACCACAACGAGAAACTGCAAGATCTGGGAGCCAGGCAGGTAGAAATATCAGACAAGAAATAAATTCACCAACAAGTACAGGTACATTTGTTTTCTTTAAATGTTGTTTTTCATTTTCATATTTAGATTTTTTAGAACTGTAATTTTCTTCCTACAATCTACTTTTAGTGAGCAGTTTAAAATTCTAAAAGGAAATTACATGCTACTTTATTCCTATAAAATTATTTGGTTCTTTTATGTACATTGGCTGAATTCACTTTTTCTGTGTATTTGCTTATAGGGAATAACTGATATTCATTTGCATATTGCTTTTTTATGCTTGCATTTCTTTACTTTGCTTTGAATATAATTGGAAAAAAACAGGGTGTCTGATGGGTCTGAAGTTGTAATAGTTGATAGTAGATGATCACAACTTTCTTAGCCTGTTATTTGTTATTAACAGCACATAACTTTATACAATGAAATTTATAAACAGCAAACATAGCTCTTTGCCAATATGAACTCCATTCGTTTGAACGAGGGGGCCTGTGAAAGGGTGGTCCTTCTTGCAGTCCACTGTATTGGTACCTGCATTTAAAAGCCTGTGGAAAGAATATCAGAAAAAGCAATCATTTCTACTGCCTTCTTTGAACTGTTTGTGATTTTTTTTATAAGTATTTTTCCCTGTCGTATGTTCTTCAGCCTAATAGGGAGGGAGCCTTTCAGCTATAAGAGCGTATCAGAAATAAGGGATCCAAACTTCAAGTCACTTAGTTTCAAATACTTTACACTGTCAGTTCAGTAGGTTTTTCAGGTCCCATTGGATTGTTTATAACTGTACTTTCTGTGCTAAAAGAGCTGAAAACAGTAATTGATCTTGTCCGTGAAGCTCTTCATGTATGGTTTTCTTCTTGTATTGAATTTTAATTACTTTCCTCATTTATGGAGTTTCTACATTCTTCATAAAATGTGTGTTCTAATATGTGTCACATTTACATTTAGTCATTATTTTCTGATCGATCATTATGTTTTAATTTACTACTTATACATTGTCTTTGAATTTCATGTGCTTAAAGGCTTTCCATTTTGAATATAATACGTGAGCATAGTCAATTATGAGAAATCATAATCTTTTGTGCTTTTCTGTTTATATTATGGTTCTGCACGAAAAAGCTGCCAGCTTCTGTGAACTATTTCACTCATAATTGTCTTTTGTGTATGTGTTGTGCATATATATGTCTTTTTATCCCTCATGAATGTTGCTTTTGAAGTGCCCAAACAAATATGTATGCTGTTTCCTATCTCTTGACACAGAACTTTTCTTCCTTTAGAAATGCATTTTTCTGTTGATAATACCATATTTGCATGTTGCAATGAGATAGGATTTCTGTCATGGATCCACAGTGGACCAGACCACACATGAATACTAGCTGGCTCACATTTGATTCCATGATTTTCTCCACAGTTGTGGTCATACCATCTATCCCTCACCCAAGTTTGAACCATGGATTCCTTGCCAAGTTAATTCCTGAGCAGAGCTTTGCCCACTCATTTTACAAAGGTAATATTAACATCATCTCCTAACCTGTTTGGGTGTTCTTATTTAATGTAATGTAATACAAGAACTAACTGTGATGTAATTGTTGATAAATAAGTATACGCCTCAGGTTACATGGAGATCAGACCTGATGACACCTTTAAAACTTTAACTTCCTGCCTACATTTTTCTAGGAAATCTCTTTCCCACCTTTATGACCATTTATTAACTTTACTTTCTATGAATAAATTATAAAACAGCAGTGAGGAGAAGGAAATGGATTTAGAAAATTTTAAATGCCTTTGGTTTGTGGTTATTCTGCTACAATATTAGGTCCATAAAATTAAAGTCAGACCTATTCTAAAAACTATTGCATACCACATAAAGTATGTAGAACTTCTGTAGTTTTCCCTTTCCCCATATCTTTTCCTGTTCTTTTTCCTTCCTTTTCTGCTTTCTTTTTTTTTCTTGCCTTCTTGATGGTATGTAAAGCTTTGACATTGTATGTACTGTGAATTATTTTATGCCTGTTAGTTAATGTGCTGTGCTGTGCTTTTCTTGAAGGAGACTGCTTTTGTGACCAGAGCAGCTATTATATGTTTTTGGCCTGTTTTTGTTTGTTTGTTTGTTTAATTGGATACGGTATAATGTCGGGAATATGTTTTTCAAATGTCATTTGAAAAAATAAGATATCTGAGTGTAATTTCAGCCAAGTTTGCATATATACTTCTCCATTTATTTGCATGCACTGTACTGTGTATAAATAAAGTTAATATAGGTTAAAAAAAAATCTGATGAAAATGTTCTTGATGTAATTTTACAAAATCAAATGGGTAAAAGCATTGATTAATTAAAAGCTGAAGAGATATAAAATTGCATCCAGTTTATAAACAGAAATAGTTAACTTCTGACTTTACTAATAATGCAAGTAATATTACATTTATCGTATCATGCTCTGGGAACATTAAGTCAAATTTTTCATTAGATCTACTTAAATAATCACTATGTTAATCTAGCATTTCTTAAATTTCTGTGTGTAGATATATGTATATTATAAATCATCTTAAATTCTAATGACTGGTAAGCAAGTGTTTATGATTTTGATTTGAAAATCTATTGTCCACCATATTAAGGAAAAAAATTTTTTTTCCATCGTTCAATTTGTCATATTCTTTGTTGTGACATACAGTTATGATTCATTCCATCATTGATGATTCTACAGAATAATACATCAAAACAATTAAATCTTTCTTTCTCATCTCCTATTGCCTTTACAGCACACTTCTGTGCAGCAGTTATCAGTTATTTTATTTTGGTTACTTTTTGCTAGAAAATTGCAATTATTTAGACTGTCTCAAAGCTTACAGTTATTTTTTAAAAAAATTAAGTTAAATTTAATACAATAAAAAGAAATTATGCAAAATAAATGAGATTATATTGCTCTTCATACAAAGCTTGACATTTGAAATAATCACAGAATTACAGAATTGTAGGGGTTGAAAGGGACCTGTAGAGATCATCGAGTCCAATCCCCCTGCCAAAGCAGGTTCCCTAGTGCAGGCCACACATGTGGGCGTCCGACGGGTCTTGAATATCTCCAGGGAAGGAGACTCCACAACTTCCCTGGGCAGCCTGTTCCAGTGCTCCGTCACCTGCACCATGAAGAAGTTCTTCCGCGTGTTGGTGCGGAACTTCCTGTGCTCCAGTTTTTGGCTGTTTCCTCTCATCCTGTCCCCACAGACCACTGAAAAGAGATTGCCCACGTCCATTTGTCTCCCGCACTTTAGATATTTGTACACGTTGATAAGATCCCCTCCCAGCCTTCTTTTCTCAAGGCTGAACAGACCCAGATTACCAAGCCTCTCCTCATAAGGGAGATGCTCCACTCCCTTTATCATCTTTGTAGCCCTCCACTGGCCTCTTTCCAGGAGGTCCCTGTGTTTTTTACACTGGGAAGCCCAGAACTGGATACAGTACTCCAGCTGAGGCCTGACCAGGGCGGTGTAGATGGGGAGGATCACCTCCCTTGACATGCTGGGTGAGAAAAGAGTGAAAAAACAGTTTTTCTTCTTATCTACATGACATAAAATATATGTAACAAAATCAGAAAAAAAGTCTTCAAAAGAAGTCTTTAAAAAGGGGAGGCAGGCATACAAATTCACCAAAATACTTCAGATGAAGCATTTTTGTAAGAGGTGTGTTCTCTACTCTACTGTCCATAGTACTTACTTTACCTCAAGTTCAAGTAAAGTATAGGGGTTTTTTTGAATTGGTTCTTTTAAGGGTTCAATAGAGCTATAGAAAAAGTGTGAGTGAGATAAAGAAGAAACTGTATTGAAGAATTTGGCTTTAGGATCGAATTATTCAATAAAGGAAATTTTATATGTAGCTACTTATTTTACTTGTTGATATCACCATATCCTTCAAGATTTTAAATGCACCAGGTCTCAGCTTCTTGTACCTAACTGCATCTTAATCTCTAAACTGCATATGCCATTAGAGAAGAATAATGCTTTTTAAGATCTGAACCTAGTCCCTCAGTTTTGAAAAACGTTAGCAGGAACTGAAAAGAAAAAAAAAAAACGCCAACACTGTCAGAAGAGGCTTAAAGTCAATAGCTATTTTGTCATTTCAATAATTTTTCATTCCAGTGGCTTAGCCAATCAGTTTTGTTTTAGTGATTTGACATGCTTCCAGATTTTGGCAGCAAAAATGTAATATGTTAAAATTATCACATATATTACATTTATATTTTAAGATATTTTAACATGTTGTAGGGCGATTAATTTTAACATTTAAAAGTCAATATATGTCTTAAAGCAAAATCCTTCTTATTTAAAAAATGGATAAAAAATCAGTTTTTACATGGAAATAAACCCTCTATTTTATTCATTCTGGATGACACTAATTGGACGTAAAAGATGTGTTATTTGTCGTTCAATTCAATGCATCAAATTGTATTGTTATTGTTAGATCTGTACAAGTGTTTTTTGGGATAGATCTATATGTTTTGGAAGACTGATTGGATGCTTAAAAGGAATTGTTTTTTAGTAGATAGAATCTAGTTTTCTAGTCAGAAAACTTGTCTGGGGAGTAGAATTGGAATAGGAATATTAATGGCATTTTAAAAAGATAAAGAAGATAAAGTTTTTTTGTTTTTTTTTTACCTTACATTTGGCTTTATATTTTATTAAAACAAATTTGAGGCTATGTGAGACCATACTTCTCTCAGGCACATTACAGTATGTGATTGGTATATGCTTCTTATGTGTAACTGAATCTGGTATCAAGTGCATGTTCTAGGAATTCTGAACACCATAGTATTTTATATAAAACATTTTGATTCTCATAATTTATAAATGTTGGCCTTTATTGATGATCATATATATGAATAAAATCTAGCATTTACATGAAAAAGTTTAAAATGTGCTTTGCAGGGAAATATATTCTACCTTATAATTGTTTACAGGCAATAAAATATTTTTTTTTCTGTGAACCAAGTATTGTTCACAAGCTATATGTTATCTTATAGTGCTTAAAGGAGAAAAGGACACCCTGGGAAGAGGAAGAAAAACATAATCCAATTATGTCCATTACACCATTGCGTCATTGTGTTGAATGGTGTCCTTTTAGCAATTAAAATATTTATAATGTTCTATTCTGCTGCATTTTTTTTTTTATTTCTATGCTGATCCATGGGAAGGAGAAAAATGTCTCTCTTTGCAGATTTGCTCGTTGCCATACATTTGTCTCAAATGGTTGCGTTTCTCCTTTTAGTTTCTGATAAATCTAAAAGTTCTATAATATTTCTGCAATAATCTGTGCTTAGTCCAACAAAGTATAACGTAAAATGAAAAGAAAGCTCCCTCTTTTCTTTGTAGGTAATCTGTATGTGCATAAAGGGCCAAAATCAACCCTCCTTAGTTCAGATTACTTAACTTCGTAACTTTAGATTTTTAAATGGGGTGACAATGTGGTAATTTTCAATGACATAAAAAATCTTAAATAGAAAATTCAGTTCTAAAGCTTTAAAAGGGAACTTTAAAAAGTAAGTTGATTTACAGTGGTAATCTTCACAAGGGTAATATTTTTGGCATAGATTACAGCAGTAATCTTCTGGCATAGCTCGGAAAGTTTTATGAATGAGTTTGCAGGCTTATTCCACCTGCTGCTTCAAGTATCAGATGCTGAGAAATTCCTTGAGGTACATCATAAAGAAAAAGACATAAAACACCCACACAAACCGTACTGTTGGCTTATTTATTCTATGCAACATCTTCATGCCTCATGTTGTTCATGGCTGAATGCCAATCACATAAATGAAGAGCTCATATAATTCAAATGCTGACAGCTTGGCAAGTTGTCAGTCAAAGACAAATGCTTGTATGGATACTCTGGAGAAAACTTAGTCCTTCTCATCTTTTCAAAGATACATTGCTTGTTTACTGTTCCTCCTTCAAGTTCAGAACCAGAAAAGACAGATCTTGGGCAGCAGGATGTTTCCTGAAGGACTGAAGTTGACTTATTTGCTAGCCATTGGCAAACCTTTCTTCCTATGTGCTCTACAGTTCTCTAATGAAGTGAAGTGAATCTGGTTAAGTGATCCTGAGAACATGCAGTACAATTTGAGCATCTATTCCCGAGTAATTTGTTATCACATTTTCAGATAAAAACGCAGATCAGAAATATTCTCTTGCATCTGAAAGATGTCTAAGAGACGCAGTCCAACAGAAGTAGATGTTACCAGACTCACTTCTTTCTGTTCACAATACCAAAGAATTAAAATGTGTTAGACTTGGAATGTCCTAACGGTTTCTCTGCATTTTTGAAGGTTTCATGGTTTAGACTTTGGATCAAGTGTTACTGAAATGTAAGAGCCTGTTGAGTGACCTAAAATGTTGCCTGACCTACAGACAGGTTCATCATTAGATTTTTTGGTTCATCAGATTTTTCCAAAGAAGATAAGCTCTAGAATTAAAATATGGAGTCAGTAAAATTGGGTTTAGCATTAAAAATATCTTTGCTAGAAAGGGATTGTTTTCACCTGACTAGTCAAAGATGATAGAAAACTTTCTTTTTCATTCTCACTCACATGGCTGTGGGTACTACAGTATGACTAGAAGCTCTGTACTAAATTTTCAATTTGTATCTAGACATCATCAGTCATAGGACTTGTACTTTCTGAAAAATGTTGATAATAATGGAAGAAGAAAAACATTTTTGTCTCCCCTCATGCAGTACTAAATGTGTTCTGTGGTTATTTCTCCAGTTAAAAGTCTTGGAGATTTTGTTTGATTGCAGAACCTGCATCTGTTGAACAAGTATCTAACATAGTACTGCCTTCAACTCACTTTATCATGTGAAAAAAACTAATGGAAATCTCTAAGACCTAGCCAGCAGATCACAAACATGGTGATCAAGTACATAACTAAGATCCCAAATACAACAAGACAACTGTGATTGAAATTTTGCAGTAATGTTTTACAGATTTGCTGTACTAGAGTGGTGTAGTCAGTGAATTCTATAACCATTTTATTTATTTATTTATTGTATCTGAAAAGGACCTGTGGACCTTACTAATATATCAAGTACAGAAACTCCAATTAAACTTTTCAGTTGATCAGCATTTGTTACCTAAATTACTCCACTAGGAAGAGTTAAACATACCACATGTCTTTTAGAAGTGTTTACTCAGGTTGTCCATGTTTGAACAAATTGCTCTGCTCAATTTATGATAAATTTGCAGTATTATAAATGCTATAGAATACACACTAAATGAGGTAAAACATTCATTTATAGGTATTCAAGTTTCCTTCTGAGTGCTTAAGATCCTTGAAGGAGACTGTTCCTTGCAATCTTATGCTCTAGCAAGCTTTCTTTTACAAATCTTTGGCTTTCATTTTTAAGAATAACATCTGTGTTGTAATTACTAGAAAAGCTGTGCTAGACCTTAATCTTTGCTCTTGATGCTGCAGGGTGATTTCAAGTTCCTTGAAAAGCTCCTTTCAAACTCAGTAAATTACAGGTAATCCCAGTAAGCAAAGCTACTTCCAGTGGAAGGCAGACAAGCTTTTTTATTTTGCAAGTAAATATATGAAAACAGTCTTCATGTTAGAGGAGTTTAAAGTCTCTGTAGAAGGGTTATCAAGACACTTAAAAGACTTCTGACTTAATGGCACAGTGGAACCTACCAATTCGTGCAGCAGTTTTAAGATAAAATGTTGGTGGACAAGACATCATTAGCAGTCTTTACCTTTGTCCCTTTGGTCAGCTATCCTTGTGAATTTAGTGTAATATTCTGAAATTTTTGTTTCTGGAATGTCAGCAAATTAAATATCTTAGAAAACACTGCTGTGTTTTTTTTTTTCTTCTCAGTTAATTTCTGTGATAAGATGGGGATGTTTTCCCAAAATTGGCATGAAATTCTCATATGTCTGGAAGATATGGAAGTCAAAACCAGAAAATTGAGAGTAGCCCTTTCTCTTACCAGATAGGGGACAATCAGGACATATTTTGAGAGCAGAAATATCATTATCATTGAAATAAGATATGGAAAAATAGAGGAGCATTGTGTTTATTTTAAAGCCTTAAAACCCAATCAGCCCTATTTAGAATCATAGAATCAAAGAATCCTTAGAGTTGGAAAGGACCTTTAAAGGTCATCTAGTCCAACTCCCCTGCAATGAACAGGGACATCTACAGCTCGATCAGGTTGCTCCGAGCTTGGTCCAGCCTGACCTTGAATGTTTTCGGGGATGGGGCTTCTGCCACCTCTGTGGGCAACCTGTTCTGGTGCTTCACCACCCTCACTGTAAAAATCTGTTTCCTTAAATCTAACTTAAATTTCCTCTCTTTCAATTTAAAGCCATTCCCCCTCGTCCTATCCCCACAGACTCTGCTAAAGAGTCTGTCCCCCTCTTTCTTATAGCTCCCCTTTAGATATTGAAAGGCAACTATCAGGTCACCTCAGAGCCTTCTCCAGGCTGAACAGCCCCAGCTCTCTCAGCCTGTCTTCATAGAGAAGGCATTGCATCCCCTGGAGCATTTTTGTGGCCCTCCTCTGGACATGCTCCAACAGGTCTATGTCTCTCCTGTGCTGGGGACTCCACATCTGAACACAGTATTCCAAGTGAGGTCTCACCAGTGCAGAGTAGAGGGGTAGAATCACCTCCCTTGCCCTGCTGGCCATGCTTCTCTTGATGACAGCAGGGGTTACCGCGGCCCGGGTGCAAGACCCAGCATGTGGATTTGTTGAACCTCATGAGGTTCTCCTGGGCCCACTGCTCAAGCCTGTCTAGGTCTCTCTGAATAGCATCCCGTCGACTACACCACACAGCTTGGTATCGTCTACAAACTTGCTGAGGGTTAAAACAAAGTAACTTCTTCAAGCTATAGCTATGAATTTTAAGGAGTTTTGGTTATGGTGGTCAGGATAACTAAGATGAGTTTTCTTAACTCTTATCATTATCAAAGGTATCCCTGCTTACGCTGAAGATCTGTTAGACTACTGTTTAAATAGTACTTCCATGTCTACAGCAGTGGAAATGTGTGAATAGTCCTTTTTGTGCATCAAGTGGCAGCCTGCAAATTGCTGAGAACACAATTAATACTAAGCAAGTAATGGAAAAAAAAAATCATTGGAAAAATTTGTTACCGCTTAACATTATTCAGGAGTGTTTTTGAAATGAAAGCATCGTAACAGTTCAATTCGCCGTATATCATATTGTGCAGAGAAAAAAAGTATGTAGCTTATCACAACATTTTATCAAAAATGGATTGGCTTTTCATCTCCCTTGATATCACTGTCTGTATTTTTTCCCAAAGCACTGTAAATGAACAGGTTTTTAAAGGTGTGTGCTGTGGATGGACTGAAGGCTATTGATTTTTTTCTTGATGGAAGCAGAAATTGCTTTTTCTTCTGAGGCAAGTAAATCATCAAATTTTTCTGATCTCATAGGTGTACAGTACTCTTGGAATTGTTCATTGCTACACCATCATTTGTATTCTCAGTGGTATAGCATGCAGATTTCCAGCTTATTTTTAAACTCTTTTGCAGAAGGGTAACATTCTAACTACAGAAAGTGGACTAAGGAACTAGTTTACACTGCTTCGCAAAATATCTTTTGCCTCCACAAAGTCCTGATATTTGTATACATGCATGTACATATGGGACATGGATGATAATCATGCAAACAGTAAAAGTCAAATTGTATTGAATTTCTGCATGCTACTCAAGATTATTATATCGCTTTCCTGTTTACATAAAATACATGGCACCTATTTCAACTGTCTCTGAGAGGAAGAATATTTTAAGATCATGACATAGTAATAAATACATCTTGATCTAACATTTATTGTCCTTCATGAATGAATTAAGGAATCAGAATATAGAGTTGCACATGTATTTCGTTATTGATTTATCAATCATTGCATAGCCATGAAGCAGCTGTATTTTTTTTCAGTTAACATTAATATTTTGATTTGTAGTTACAAATTACAGATATTTTAGAAGTTCTTTCATTTTTTTCAAAGTAGTTCTTAATGCTTTTAGTATAATTTCATCATGTCTATAGAACAAATTTGGTGCTTCACTGTTAATTTTTGTGGCTGGATAATGTAACCTATGTGACAGATTTTTATATTTTTTTTCATTAGTTTTGCAAGAAATGTCTAAACAAAAGCATCAACTTTCTCATAGTGGGTCAGAAGCACAGATATTATCATAGCTAACAACCAAACTATTCATTTTTCTTTTAAAGTTGTAAGAATGGAGAAAAAGCAAGGAGGGCAGGAGGCAGAAACCTGTGATGTTCAGCACACTGAGAATCGCATCTTCCTTCCTTCTGTCTACCATTCCGTCTTGCTCTCTTAGTATCTGTTCATGTGATCTTTTTGCTCCTTCTACTGCTCTGCAAAGAGTCTTTTATTATGTATGCAGAATTTGAGTTTACACAAGACAAAAATAAAAATACAAATAACAAAATGGAATCTGACAAAAATTAGGGAAATTAATCTAGAAAAATAAAAACATACTATCACATTGTTCCTAATTTTTTTTTTTTTTTCATTCACATACAAAAGTGAAAGAGTGTGAAAAGAAAAGTGAAAGAAAAGTGATAGTAAGGAAGAAACAAGTCTTTAATTGAAGACATTGCCTAAACAGATCAAGAATTGTGTCTTAAGTGGCTTTTTTAATGCTACTTCTTTGATCAAGGTAGAAGGGGCTGCCTTATCTCACTGCCTGAGCCTGGGATTGATTGTGGAGGAAAGAAAAATATGTTAAGACTTCTGAGGAATTTGAGCAAATAGGAGTAATTTCCAGTGAGGAGAAAAAGATGTGCTTTTAAGTGTCCAGCTGAGAAGCTCGCTGGTGACAGCTCTGTCCTTTGCCATGCAGGCTCTTCATGACTTCCCAACCTTGATTTCCCCACCCTATCTCTCTCCTTCCGTTTCTCTCCCATTTCAGAGCCTTTCTGTTCTGCAAATGAGTTCGGCAAAATAAAATTCAATGTTAAACAGATAACCTTGCTTCAGAAATAACAGAATCCCATGAATTTCATTGCTGGAATGTGGTCAGTTTTGCCCATTGGTCCATGATTATTGCATCAAGAATAATACTGTCTAGGCTGCTGAAATAAACACACATTATGGGATTGGGCCAGAACCAGAATGACAAGGAATGTTTTTCTGTGGTCTATTATAACTTCCACACAGAAATAGATATGCCAGTATGACAAAAATTACTGAGCAGATATAGAGCATCTTGGCATGCTAATGCTTCTTTTAGTATGATTCTTCTCACTGTTGCACCTCAGCTTCTGAGTATATTTCCATCGCAACTCCCTTTTTTGTTTTTTCTTTCAATGCAATTTTAAATCAGACCTTTCTTTTTCTTTGGTTCTGTCCTCATATTTGGTTTTTCATTTCTGTATAATTGTGCTGCTTCTCATATATGAAAACTAGTAGATCAGTGCTGCTAGGAAGAACTTTTTCACTATCTCTTTATAGCCTAGAGCTTAGTCATTGATTAGTTAGCTCTACCAACTATGGAGGAAGCTGTAATATCACAACCTTGTTGGCCTGAAAGCTTTTTCAGCCTGTGGTGTATGCTCCCTGAAAATTTTTAGAATACCAAGCAAGGTTCTATAAAATGCAGCTAATACCATATTGTAAGTACCATAAAATAGCTGTACAGAAAACAGTGCAAATGTTTTCCAGTGCACATGCAGACTGAAAGGTGACAACTCTTATATCAAAATTTCCCCTGAAGCCTCCATTACCATATGTTGCTATATTGCTTGCATCAGAAATTTGACAGTGATAGGAATGGTGCAGCTTTCATATAAATTTCTTCATGAGTTGGAAGCTAGTATATTCAACCATAGTCTAAACAGTTAAAAGTATTTTCTTTTTTTTTCAGCTAATTTTTGTCTAGTAGTTTTTTTTTTTTTTAAATCAAATTTTAAATTAAAAAGATTATAGGAATATATACACAATTTCTCCATTTCTTTTAAAGATTAAAACTAGAATATTTTGTGTTGTGAATTGTTTATAATGGCAAAATCTTATGTGTTTGCTGCTAACGTGGAATGTCTCGTTATTTAGGTAATAAGCATGGTGGCTTTTGTATTGCTTAGGCATTTAGAAGCAGTGCAAGAACTATTTAGATGTCTGAGATGGTTAAAACAATTACAATACACTTCATAAATTACAAGCAAACAAGATATTTTAGGGAAGGAGAGTGAAGGATGAGGCTACCAAATATACAATTTGTCATTTAGTTACCTTAAATCCATATTTTTCCCATAGTGTAGCAGATGAACTCTTTAGTTACAATTTAAA
>WBMW01006475.1:163906-199774 GCA_013396635.1 Penelope pileata | reverse complement strand
AAAAAAAAAAAGCAAGGAGAAGGCATCTGGCTTCCTACTGTTTGTTTCTGACAGGATTAAGATCACTAGATGTAGTAGTGTTTCTGTTTGTCTAATGACATGGCCTGGTGCTGCAGTAAACTGATGAAGTTTGCTGAAAATTTACAAGCTTACTGTCAGAATGCTATAACATAGACAGATGTAATCAGTTGTGTTTTTGTTTCTGCTCACATTTAAAATCATCAATTTGCTAAGCTGTTTTTAATAATTTGAGAATTTAGGATTTTTATGAAAACATGCACATTATAAGTTGTAAGATTTTTGATGAATAACAACATGAAGTACTGATCCTTTATTCCCAAATTCTGAGGGCCACGGAAGTGCTATAATAAAGTATAAATGAAGAATAAAACTTACGTATACCGAGTGTTTCAACTCAAATTTGTTTTCTCTCATCTATGCACAGGAGCTTAGAATTTACTTATAATAGTACTATTAATGCTGGTGCAGAGGGTTTTTATAACAAGTCTTTTTAGATATATTTTCTGATTTTCACAAAAACTAATTTGCTGGTGTTCTTATTTGAGAGCAATTATCAATCAGTTTTATCTGTTCTAAATTTTATTTTCATTTACAAAAAACAAGTTTGACATGTTAAATCCGTATTCATTTGGCTTGCTGATGTTTTTAAAAATAATTTAATGCATTGGACTTAGGTAGTTTTTACAGATTACTATTTGTGATGATAAGCTTAATTGACTTAGTGCAGTGTATTAATATACATTAATATTCACTGTAGTGTATCAATACACACTGGAAACACAGTAAGCAAAATAAAAATCTGGCTGTTGTGAAAATCAAGTATCCTAACACTTACCTACATGTAGAATAACTTCTCTTGATATTTTTATTCTTAAGTCCTTTTAATTTATGTTATACATCATATGGAATGTCATATCTAAATTTTATATCCACAGATTTAATTTTCCTTCAATTTTTGACTTCAAGTAGTGCAATCTTATGTATTTTGTAATCCTTTGTTTCCAAGTGACAATAAGAGATCTGCTGAGTTATGACGTTCAGTCCTATTTATAGCATCTGGAAATTAGTTCTGTTTTTCGAACATGCTACTCTAACGGGAAAGCTATTCCAGAGCCTTAATTCCATACTGATAGCTGTCACTTCCCCCAAAATTTATTCATAGCAGGTTTGCACTCAGTTTTCTCATCCATATAACTTATTTTTCTGGAATTTGCATCCTAAAAATATTTGCATAACAGCTGTTGTATATGATCTCAGTAATAATCTGGCCAGACTATACTGGCCGAGCTCTTTTTTTCTGCAAGAATAGATCACTTTTTTATGGTCTGCACGGTGGCACTTCATCTTTCTCAAATACAGGTGTGTGTGTAAAGTATTTTGTAATTAATCTTCTCTGGTGCCATTAATACTGAGCTGTTTCAGGAGTTACTGTTTTTCTGTAAAGTTTGGAATCATGTTTGCCTTTTCCTTGACAGTACTGTATTGGTAACTGAATTACTCAGTGATTGATGTGTTCAGGCCCTTCTTTTCAGTCACTTCCTGTTGATGAATTCCAATTATAACAAGAACCTCTGTTGTTAGTCACTGAATGCATAGCTTTGCACTATTAAATTTGATTTGCTGTTCTATCATAATCCTTTCTTGTAATCATCCTTCTGTTCTTCAGTTTTACCTTGCAAATTTGTCATCAGCATGTTGCACTAGAATGTACCTGAAATTGTTATTAAAATTTTAAATGAGATAAATTCCATGTTAGTTTCCCTCAATCTGATGCCTTTTCTTTTGAAATTAGCTCATGACTCCTTGTTAGTCAGTTTCTTTTCCCACCTTCTATTAATTTCCAGTTTCTCCAGACTAACTTAAAATCTTTTGTGACACTCTAGCTTTGCTGAAATTTGCTTTTGTCTGTATTTTCTTTGAGCAATAAATATTAAGAAAGCTCTTAGTTTAGACGTTTAGCAAAGACATTTTATAATCTGTCGCGTTCAACTCCATTACTATTCTTTACTCCAAAATAAATCCTGAAATCTTTCTTACTGTTGAAATTTTGTAGTCGTCTAGATACTTTTCTCCCATTTCTTAAAAGGAAAAAACATGTTTGATATTCTCCAGTCATGTGCTACTGTCTCCACTTACGTATCTGGCAAAAATACTTGCAATTAGACCAATAATTTCATAAACTGCTTCTCTCATAACTGGTTTAGAGTCAATTCATTCCCATGGTTTCAATACATTTAAATTTTACTTCTGGTTTTGTGAGGTCATTTGAATTTCTAGAACCACATTTCCATTAGCTTTACTGTTTTTAGTTTTATGTTCAACATCGCTGACTCTAATGAAAAATGAGGTTAAATGCACCCTAACTTCACCATGTAATCTACTATCCATTTATATAACAGTGTAACTTTATGATACTTTATTTAACCTAGATTACAATATGCACCTTCTTTTCACTTTCAGCAGTTCTCACTTGCTGTTCACTACCAGACTTGTAATACAGCTTTCTCTGCTGATTATTCCTTTTTTCCCTTCCTTGCAAGTTTTCTTTTAGGCTCATATTATATGTTTATTTGATTTCTTTTTCAGCTGTCCTTTAAACAACTGTAATAGTGATCATTGAAAGAATATTTTCTTTGGGGATTTTATAATTTGAATATTTTCTCAAGGAGCAAGAGTCAAAACATTTAGTTCCATAAAGTAATAGATGCAATTTTTTACATTGTTTATTAGCAAGTAATAATTAAATTACCACTCAGCTCTTCAAGCTATTCAAGTCTGAGTCTGAATAATCATATAGTCACAACTTTGTACACAATGCCATGGTTCCTGTAACTATAACCAAACATTTGTAAGCTGTGGATTTCTGTCCTGGCCTCTTGGCGTTTTATGTACCCTCCTCTCCAGGCAGGTGGGATATTCAGTACAGAAATGCAATTCCTGTTTAAATAGGGCAGCACTCATCTACTGCAATCAGTCCTATTCTTCTCTTAAGCTCAGAGGTGTTGTCTTCGGGTGGATGAAGTTTAAAGAGACAAACAAGCAGAAAATTCATTAGGCTTGTGCTGTGAATCAGATGTCCCTCTGTGCCAAATATAGGCAGTACTAAGTAGATACGGATTTTTTTACTTCCTGACCAGCAGATGCTAAGTGCATCATATGCAGCTCATAAATCCAACTTCTACTTCCTGCCTCAAAAAACAGAGTGCATATCCATTTGGTACGAAGTGTTTATGGCAATTAGGAGAAAAAGAAGGAGGAAGTGGCTTTAGCAATTATGGCTGTTAGAAGAAGAAAACAGTATTCCAAATAATGGGTCATTATGCATTTTATTTTTAAAAACCTATTCTGTTCTATCTGTAGCTGTTTGTCAACACTTGTACGTATGATTAATTTTTCGCTTTAGTTCATACATAAATAATCTTACATGTTTTTTTTTATGTGCATACGCACACACTTGCGCCCCTGTGATAAATAAATAGATATTTTGCACCTGATTGCATTACAAAATTAGTAATAAGCTACGTACTTGTTATTAAGGTTATATTATTGATGGATATTTTGTTTGGAAGTTAGATGGGCGAAGTTTAATCTAAGTATGTTCTAAAATATTTTGCAAAATATCTAAATTTACTATTATACCAGAGACATCCCCCGAAGAAAAGCGTGCCTCTTTCATACACCAGCCAGATAAGTGTTATAATCAATGCAAATGATCCAATGAAAATAAGGCAGTTTGAAAATAAATTCAGAAAATCACTTGGAACGCTAGCTTGTCATGAAAAATAGCCGCAGTCTGTTGCTCTAAAAGATGTAACCAAAAAGATGAATATGCAGGTTATTCACTTCTGTTAACTTTCTACTAAGCATGTCAAATTATTCTTATCTAATGAAGTTGTTGAATGTTTCACTGCAATAATTAATAGAGGTATGCTTCCTCGGTTACAAGATGTTGTAAAGTCCGTTTCAATCTGGAACTGTTCCAAGCTCAACAGATTTCGCTTTCCCATCTCTATAAAGCTGTACTTTTGTTGTTTTGTACTTTTGTTCTTAACATTTGCCAGAATTTCACCTTTTGTGATGAAGGAGGAGCTATTTAAAGAATGAATAATAACATCTTTTTTTTATTCAGTACAAATAAATTTGCATTCAATATAAATACATGTGTGTAAAATGTGTGTAATGTGCATTTTAAACAAAAGGACAAAGCAAACAAAAGGTCTAGCAATTTAGTTTTGAATGCAAGCTTAGTATTTGCTGACAGCAATAAATATCCTAAATTTTATAGTAATCCTCAAGCATAAGCGGTTGCATTTTTCTTTTCCAATGGTCTCACAAGTGATACTGATATGCAATCTCCATAGGTTATGATTTTTAATGTTGTTGTTGCTCGCAGTATTCTGCTACTTGATTACTGTGTGAATTGTGGGCTGTAATTTCTAAATGTCACTGAGCTTGTACTTTGGGCTCCCTCTCACAAGTCTTTGTATATGCCAAACAGCTGTTGAAACCAAAATGTTTTGTATGTGGGATGGGTTTTCAGGTGTAAACTACTGAGATTTGTGGGCTTTCTAACACGTTTCTGTCTTAGGAAACCTCCTAGATATATTTGTGGGGAAAAAAATCAAACTAAATTGTAAATATTGTTCAAAATCTCTATTTCCCTGCAGAGACACCAACTGTATTTCCAGAAAATATCAAAGATAAAGAAACACCAACACCAGTTGAAGATATTCAGCTGGAAAGCTCTATTCCTCATACTGATTCAGGAATTGGAGAAGAACAGATGCCCAATATTTTGAATGGGACTGACCTGGAGACCA
The DNA here is from genome assembly GCA_013396635.1 of Penelope pileata. Lineage (NCBI taxonomy): Eukaryota > Metazoa > Chordata > Aves > Galliformes > Cracidae > Penelope > Penelope pileata. The sequence continues at coordinate 194,933 of WBMW01006475.1, read as the reverse complement.
GCACAGGCCCTGATGCTATGAGTGAACTGTTGTCTACTTTGTCTTCTGAAGTGAAGAAGTCTCAGGAGAGCTTAACTGAAAGCCCCAGTGAAATCTTGAAACCGTCATCATCAATATCCAGTATCAGCCAAAGTAAAGGCATCAATGTCAAGGAAATACTGAAAAGTCTCGTGGCAGCCCCTGTTGAAATTGCAGAATGTGGTCCGGATCCAATCCCTTACCCTGATCCTGCTCTGAAGAGAGAAGCTCAGGCCATTCTTCCCATGCAGTTTCATTCATTTGACAGGTATATGGCTGGATTCATTGTTTTATATTGATTTAATTCAGAAGCGTGAAGTATTTTTTTAACATTGTTATTCTTCTATTGTTTTATATTATGCTGTCTTAAAAATAACTACATTAGTTCTCCTTTTCTGTTTTAGCAAATCAGACCACATAGTAGAGACAGAAATGATTCACCTTGTTTTTCCCTGTCAGTAGTAAATAAAATTCAAAAATACTTGGAAAACAATCCTGACTACTGTAGTAATCTCTGGAGGTAAATGACTGGTGATTTTGTTCTTTATGAAATTGCAAAGGAAAAGCAGATTGAGATGTTGACTCTGAAATTTTTCATGGTGGGCTGAAACAAAGGTTGTTCAATAATAATACACTTAAATATATTATTTAGAATTAATTAAATTATGACTTGAGAAACTATTACGGATTTTAGTTTGTGCTTGCTTATGAGTGTTTGCTGTTGCCTTTACCATTCTAATTATCATTGAAAAAAATGAAAAAAGTTACAGCTTGGTTGTCTGTCAATGCTTGCTCATGTAAATATACTTGCTTTTGCTGATGTAGACTAATAGTCATAGTAATTTATACTTCATATTTTTAGAAGCTAACACTATACCTGTGAACCATATTTTTCTAGGCTCTTCTGTTGCTATAGCTTATGCAGCTTTGGTACTTCACTGAACAGTGTGGCTGCTGGTAATGTTTGTCCCTCTCTAGGGAGAATCATTAGCAATGGAGTGTGTTGTTTTGCCAGATTATATTTGTTTCAGTTCATTCTTTTTTTGTTAGCTTTTATAAAATACACACAGTGATTCTGTATTTATAAGCAAATCAAGATTAGATAAATTATTTTTCACTTTAATCAAAAGGTACTCTTAGTCCTTGTGAGGGCATAGTGATTTTTTTTGTTATTTGATTTTGTGTTTACATTTGGATGGCTGCGTGTCTTATAAAAGAAGAGTTGTGGTAATTAATAATTACTGGAAAAATAAGAGCATCTTTGTTGTTTTAAAGGCTTTCTTTAGCTATAATTGCTCATTTTATATGCAGGTAAACGGCATGTGAAGCAAACTCCAATAAATGGAATTCAAGTTAGGGATTCTATTTTATGATGTGTTTTGCTCTGCACATTTTTTCAGTTGTACATTGCTAATATGTTCACAAAAGTCATTGTCTAATATGCTGCAGTGCATTCTTCAGATTCCATGCAGTTATAAATGAAATATAAAAGCAGAAAATGTGTCCAACATGTTTTATCAAGCAGGACTTCTGTGAAGTTAATGTATGCAGCAGTTCAAGCACTATCAAATGTAAATGATGAGGTGATATTGATGAAAGGAGGGGATTGAGGTCTCGGGGGGCGCTGATGACGGATTGAACAGAAGCGGCCTTGCCCCGCACGTAACTCAAGTCTGTCGTCTTCACTGCTCAAAGCCGTAATGGGAGGTGGCAGTCTGAAATGAGTTGCCACGGCAAAGAGTATTATTTTTGAAATGCTTTCACACAAATCACTAGGCCCTGCATACAACTTAGTTTCATGCTTTAATGTCATCAGGAGGCACAAATTGGTGTGTCTAATTGTTTGCCACCTGCCAGCAAAATGAGCTGCCAGCCAGCCAGACGGGTTTGATTGTCTGTCAGCGATTCAATAGATTGAGAGTGACAACATCAAAAATTTCACTTCAAACTCAGGAGCTCTGAGCAGCTTTTCAGAGACCTCTTCCCCACAAGTGCTTCTGGACAACTGCATTTTTCAATTAGTTTTCAATATATTGCTGCCTTCTGCCTCATCTGTCTTAAGGTAGCTGTAATTACATTATGAGCTATATAAACAGATTTCTGGGACACGTGAGCCTGGATTCTCAAAGTTATGACATGTCTTTTAATGTCAAACTGAATTCCTTGAAAATGGCATCCAGGATGACATTTTTAGAAGCAAACACAAAAGGGTTATTTCACCTAGATTTGAAACTAATGGGGCATAACACACCAATAATTCCTTTTTGCATTCTCATCTTTCGTCTGATGAGAATCAGTATCTGCTACTGATTTTAGGGATTGGGGATTTCCTTGGGTTTTATTCAATTTGAATTAGTCCCACTAGGCAACCCAGACCACTAACATTTGTGAATTTATTTGTGATTCTACACAGTACTGCACTCTAAAGTTTACATTTTTACATTCTACTTTTTTTTTCAGTAGAGAGCTGTTAGAGCAAAGCTATTCTTGAAAGTAAGAATGCTTTTGGCTTTGTATGTGGTTTATTATTTTGTCAAAACGAGATAATTCATATGTATTTGCTGTATATAACAAAATTATTTCAATAAAAAGCATTCTTGCATAAGCAGAAAACATTGAGTTCCTGGAAATGAGATCAGTCATTTTTCCTCCTATTGAATACCTTATTCACCTTTAATCACTACATTATAGCTTTATAAATTGGAATATTATGGCATTTTATGCTTTAAATGCCCAATAAATTCTTTCCAACCATATTTTCAAATATTTTGAAGGACCCACTTTTTTTATATTTTAGGCTTGTTTTTTGTTGTTGGTTGGGGTTTTTTTGTTTTGTTTTGGTTTTTTTTGTTTTGTTTTTGTTTTTTTGGTAGAAGGTCCTTGGACTTAAAGGTGCCAGAGAAAGCAGACATTTCATGAAATTCAGTCAGGACTGACACACATTCTGTCAGTTAGTGAGGATAAAGAAGGTATTTTAAGTACATTTGTATACATTGACTATGTGTTTTATATGTAGACTATATTTGGAAGTATTACTCAGAGTTTCTATATGTTTTAGTAGAATATATATGTACATATATATATATAAATTTTACTGATAGACAGAATGGGAAGAAGACAACAACTGTGAGAAAAGAAGCACTGATGAGCTGGATGGAGAAATTCAATAATGATTGGTTGTTTTATGGGTCATCTTTGTGAGATCACTGCTATACATTGGTTTACATCATTCTTTTAAATAAAATATCTAAATTAGTACACTACATTCCTATTATAGTCATTAAATTCTCCATATGTGACTGCTGAAAAATAGATTTTGTTTTCCCAAAAATATAAAGCAATAAAAATGAGCTATGAATAAATATGATTTAATCTCCCAAAAGAAAAGATTACTTTTTAAACATCATAGTGAAAAATAATTGAAGAAATCAAAACACCTCTGAACCAAGTGGGGACAACTACAGGTGTTGTGTATACTTAGACATTGTATTCCCCACTGCACAGAAGTTTGTAAACAATGAAAAAACTAGTCAGTAAAGTGGGAATACAGAAATTCAGCTGAGGGTCTGGTTCACTTTCAATAGTTCTCATGAGTTTTTTTGCAGTGGATGTTGGTGTCAAAGGAAAGTCTTGAGAACTCTTCTCTCTAGAATATATTTCCTAAATATATTCTTAGCCACTTATGTCTTAGCCACTGATATACTAAATAAAACAGAGGAAAACGTGGAAGGACAACTCCACCTCAACTGTTCATATAGAACAATTTCATCCAAAATTTATTAGTAGGTTCTATTAACCAAAATTTAGTATATTAACCCTTGATTTTTTCATCAAGCTGTTATTCTGTTCCCCTTTCTCATTTAGCAGACTGTGCTCTCAAAATTCTTCTTAGAACTGGTGTTGTACATCTTTTTGTATTTGGTGCATGAAACTGTAGCTATATCTTATCTGAAGTTTATATATGCTTTATCAGGGTAAAATAACATCTATTTACTCTTATGATTCAGTAGATACACAGCTGAAAATTTTACAGGTTTTCTGTCTTCTTTACATGAATAGGCCTGTTTAAAATCTGTATAGAACTGCTGTTTTTTAGCTCTTGATTTTTTGATTATATATTTTTTTTACATCATAGATACATGATTAGGTTCTTTCCCCACTCCCAGTCATCATTTAAAACCACTCCTCCTTGTCCTATCGCTATCTACCCATGTAAAAAGTTGCTTTTTCAAAGTCATTACACTTGCAGTATTTCCAATTTTTCTATTCAACCGTGACCATTCATCTTTCTTGATAGCTTTATATCTCTTACAGTTTTTCCTTGTTTCTTGTGATTATTTTAGACTATTTTAGATACTTCAGCTAATTTATTCTGAATGCCAGGGAGGTACTAGTGACTATGAATTTCACGAGGAGCAAACACTGAAACTGAGTGTCCTGCTTGATCTGAGAATGAAAATCAAAGGTCTTCATTTTCTTGTGCTAAAACCGCTCCTGACATGATTCACTTCTGTCTTAGTTTCTAGCTGAAATGAAGTTACTTTTTCTCATATGTCTGGCATGAAGCTATGTTTTGGTTCTAGAAGAAAAACAACGCTCACAAACAGAGCCAAGAACATTTCAGTCTCTCAGCTTCTTGTATTGCTCTGCCAGCAAAGCAGCTAGGGGGCGCGCAGGGAGCTGGGAGGGGACACGAGCAGGGCAGCTGACCCAAACTGACCAAAGCTGTGTTCCATACCATATGGCATGATGTAATATAAGGAAAGGGGGCCAGCCAGGGAGGAGCCACTGCTCGGGGACTGCCTGGGCATTGGTCGGTAGGTGGTGAGAAATTGCTTTGTGCATCACTTGCTTTGTATATAATTATTATTGCTGTTATTTTATTTTATGGTATTTTCCTTTTCTGTCTTAGTGACTACTTTTATCTCAACTCATGAGTTCTACTTTTTTTTTTCCCAATTCTCTCCCTAGTCCCAGCTGGGAGGAGGGAGGGGTTGGGTGAAAGGCTGTGTGGTGTTTTAGGCCTGCTGGCTCAAACCACAACAACTTCCTTTATTTAGAAGAAAAGCAATTTTTCTTTAGTAGATTAGAAACACATTATATAGTTTAAAATTTAGATGTTTTTGATGAATGTATAATATGAAATGATTTAAATAATCAATAAAAACTGGACTTTCACCAGTAAGATTTCCCTTGCATGAGCCTCAAAGATTGTATAGTTCTGTGATTCTTCCACGTCTTCAGTATAACTTACATTTCCTTATCCATTTTTTCTTCTCCATGACTGTTCACTCTAAGTCAAATCTTTCCTTTTTGATTTCAGATGAATCTTATCTTAATGCAATCAGCCTAATGAAAGGTTGTCTAAAGTAGGATTTGAAATGTGGTATTAATACATGCTAACAAACGTTACAGATTTGAACCACAGTGTGGGGCTGAAAACAAGCAGAGTCAGTAATCAGCAATATACATTTTTCATAATACACTGAACCTGTATTATGGGTATGAAGAATATGCATAACTTTCAGAGGAGAATTACTAATATTTCTTTTCAGAGAATGAATTAATCTAACGATAGGAACAAGGTAAGATGCAATATAGCAGACAAATTGCCCACCATTTTTGAATGTGATTTCTTCTGAAACATCTGGCAGAAGTTGCTAATTGTCACAGAATACTTCTGTGAAAAATTCTACTGATGTCTGTAGTGCTTATTGAAGAGTACTATTGGAAATTCTTAGAATAACAGAATGGTTTGTGTTGGAGGGGACACTAAAGACCCCAGTCTAGTTCCAGCCGCCCCCTCCCTCCGCCATGGGCAGGGCTTCCCCCCCACCAGATCAGGCTGTCCAGGGCTCCATCCAGCCTGGCCTTGAGCACCTCCAGGGATGAGGGATCCACAGATTCTCTGTGCAACCTGTTCCAGTGCCTCACCACCCTCTGAGTAAAGGATTTCTTCCTAACTTCCAATCTAAATATTTCCTCTTTCAGTTAAAAATCACTGCCCCCTGTCCTATCACTACACTTCATGATAAAGAATCTTTCCCTGTCTTTCATGTAGGTCCCCTTTAGGTAGTGGAAGGCCACCATAAGGTCTCCCCAAAGCCTTCCCTTCTCCAGGCTGAACAACCCAAATTCTCTTAGCTTGAGAGAATTTCTCCAGCTTTCTGCTGTGGTGGAAGGAGAGCAGGGGCAAGAATATTAATTCAGCCTTAAGAGATTTCACATATCCCAGAAGAGTGTACCGCAATTCTAATTGAGTTGCTCCTGCCCAGCTAGGTAGTACAAGACATCCAGTGTTGGAGGCTTATGTCTGACTTCTAGATTGGCCAGAGTGATTAAGTTTGAGGGCCTTTGGATTTCAAAATGGCAAAATGATTCAGAATGTGGGTCAGACTGAGAAAGGAAATATGCTGCTTTACAAACTAATTGGTCTGTCACCAGCACTGAGTAGTTAAAATTTTAAGGAAAGTCATCTTGAGAATTTTTTTTTTTTTTGATTTCCACTTTTTCTTTTTGCAGTTCAACACATTAATTAATGGTGTAATTTTCTATCTGAGTGTTTCATGTGAGTTTCTAAACCCCAGAAAATTCTGTAGCCATTTTCTGAGGTTATTTAATGAACCAGCAATGCGTGAGTGGTGTACAGGTTGAACCAGCACTTCTGTTAAATGTGATGTGAATTACGATTACTACAGACTTGGGTTTAGAATTTGAAAAGGACACTCAAAGCAACAGAATAATGATTAGTAATCACATTTCTTTTTAGTAGTGCAAACTACCTGATGAACTGAGAAACAAAATTAGTTGCTGTGGTCAGTTATTACCAAGCCTTTGTTGACTAAATCATTGATTAACATTTAGGACACTAATTATGTGATTCAAAAAAATGTAGACCAGTTTGGAACACTTAGAAAGTCTGAAATATGTTGTATAAAACATGGTCTAAGAAGAAATGTCAGAATTATATATGATATTTTCTTCCAGTCTGTAAATTTCTGTTCCTTCATGAGAGAAATATCAGTGTCTGTCAGAGATGCATACAAGGCACCTGTCATGTTAAATTCTTTCTTCCATTCATATTATCGTCAGATAAATAACTATGTGTCTTTCATAAAGCTATTTCATTTTGATTTGCCTCCTGTTTTCACTATATGTCCCATTGGAGTGGTTTGATTAGCTAAAAGAATGAATTTTTTTTTGTTTTTAACTTGAAAGTGGTCAGTCATTCTGTTGCACTTTTCTTTTTCTGCTGCTACTTTGACTGTTTTGCACATTTTTGTTCATTCTGTTGTGTTGTTCATATGGCTACTTAGTCTCCTTCATCTGGATGTCATTCTGTATATTCACTTGCTTTGTCTTATTTTGTTAGCAGGAATGAGACATTTTGACAAGATTACCATGTATGACGTGTCAGAAAACTGCATTTTCTTTCAGGCTAGGCTGATACTGTCTTATGGATTTTACATACTCTTACAGTAGAGATGTTTCTCATGAATTTTCTTCATAATTTTTAATTTATTAACACTTGACCTGTCTTCATGTCCTGATTCATATCTGAAAAGAACATCAACCACATGTAGAAGATCAGTACTTGTAGAATACGGAAAGGATTGTCCTTTCTTCCAGATGAAGCTTATTTTCATTCTTAAACTGCACTCTTAAGAAAACAGTCTTCTAAACTTAACCTGGAAGCTGGTCTGTTGTGTCTGAGGAATGAAGTTGATGTACATGGTCCTTTCTTTGCAAAGTTAGGTGATCTTTTGGATGTTGTGAAAGAGCAATGAGCTTTCTGAACCAATAGAGTGAGACCTTGAATTTAGCGTAATATTTTTCTGAAAGGTAGTAAATAAATAGTTTTTTAGCATTCTATCAGCAATTTAACAGATTCCAATAGGAGACCTTATAGGAGGAGAAAATTATTTTATTTAAAATAAAATAAACGAAACAGATCTCAGTTGCTCACACTCCTGTCTCACGTTTGCAAGCACTAATGTGCACGTGTCTAAAAAGTCTGTGAAGCAATCAGACACCTCATGCTTGCATCCAGATGCCATGTCCAGTATCTACTAAAATGACATGTACAACATGGACACTTACTGTCAAGTCTTCCTCACATCACCTGGGTTCTTCATAGGTTGACAACTTATTTTATTTTAATTTTATTTTGTTTTAGGTTTTTGGTATTTTTTTACTCTTATGGAGCTATCAACAGTGTCTCTGTCCGTCCCAACCTCTATAAGTCATTTTGTCTCCAGTTTCAGGTGTCTTGCTACATGCGTGCTTGGGCTCTTGGACTTAATGTACATGCCATTAGCATGGGCCAGTCTGAGATCTCTGTGCATTTCCTTCTTGTTCCTCAACACCCAGATATCACAGGATGATTGAGGTGGGAAGGACTCTCTGAAGGTCACTTCACCAATCCCCGGCCAATACACCGAGCAGGGTGCCCAGCACCACATCCAGGCAGCTTTGGAAGATCTCCAAGGAGGAGACTCCACAGTCTCTCTGGGAAACCTGTGCCAGTGCTCCATCTCCTGCAGAACATTCAAATTCATACTTCATCTTAGCTTTTCTATTGCAATTTTCTACAAAGATGCTGTATGTAATGGCAGGTTTTAGTTTCCTTATGAGATTAATATAATCAGGAGGTACACCTGCTGCAGATGCACAAGATTTCTTGTGTTCTGTGACGCTGTAGGGACTCTGCTTTTGTCAGTACCTGCTCAGTATTCTTGAACTCAAGTATTCAAGTATTCCAGAACTCAAGTATTTGGTTGAAGCATTAATTAAGCTAGAGATCTTTTTCTGTGGATTTGAGGTAATCGTAGGAAATTTCATATTGTTATGTAGCAGATTAATCTACCAGTGTAGGCTCAGTTTTATTCGCCTGTAGCTGCTGCTATGTAAATGCTTTATGTCAGCAAGGATTCTAAGAGATTATTGACTACAGAGGAAGGGAATCATTTTAGGGTCATGTATCTTAATCAATAGCTATTGAATTTTGCAAACTCATCTTCTCCTAATGTAAATGGAAGGAGACAGAAAACAATCAATATGCCTAGAATTACCTTTCTGAAATGCATGTTTCAGGGTAGTGGTAAAGCTGTTGTTCAGAATAAAGAGACTTTGCTGCTGCTGTGATTCCCTCTGAAAGGAGTAAAGAAAAAGTATTGCTTATGAATCCTTTTGTACACTGTCATCATGTAAAAGTAGATGATTAAAAAAAAAAAAAAAACAGTCGTACGTAACTTTCACAATGGCATCACCAGTGATGAAACCACTAGGCTTTGAATTAAAGTCCCAGGAGACTGAGGATTTAGACATGTATAAACAAACTACATTACAATAAAAATTAAAAGAAAGTTCTGCACTTTTTGATCCATCATGGACGGATGCCATTGTATTTACATGAAAGTGTAATGAAATAATTACCAAAGGAACTTCTACAGCAAAATGTGTCATAATTACCCTAAATAGTTGCATTTTCTTCCTAATTTGGTTACAATAATTAAATAATTATTTTAAAGAAAAATGTATCTTCTTAAATAGAAGATATGTATGATAATGAAAATATATATTTTTTAACATCTACAAATATTTGTTTTGGGTTTGGTTTTCACTCAGGTTTTCCTGAAAGAAACATTTTTAGGAACAGGGTTTTTTTTTTGTAAAGAAATTGAAATATTAAATGGATAAAATGTAAGTTTGCCTATCTGCACTGTTCTGTCCAGTGTTGAAAAGGTATTAATTGTCTCTGTAATCTCTTCCTCCTCCTTCCCTTTTAATATGTGCAACAAGTCTTTTAGTTTTGAAATTTGAAAAGGAGTGGTTTAATATTAGATGAGAGTATATTTGTTTGAATACAGTAAGTCATCTGTGTATATATATATGTACATATATGCATGATATGTGTCTTCTATTTTTGTAAGGAATTCATGTCCTCTTCTAAAATGCTTACAAATTCTCAAGGTTGCTTTTTAAGCATTGTTTTTAAATGGAAATCATATCAATATTGTGTGATTTAATGTTTACTACTAGTATTCTGGCATAATCTCCAATGCTTTATTTTTTCTTTACAAATCTCAAACATAGGTGCTTATAGTGTTGTCAACAAGTTATCAGTGAAGTGTTGGGATGTTGCCACTGGAAGAGAAATTGAGTGTCAGAATTGCACAAAACTTCGGGCAACAGTCAGTTAACATAGTCTTAACCTATTCAGAAAGACTAAGGAAATTGCCATTATTATGTGTTCTTTAGCAACAGCATTATAACAGAATGTAATCCCATAGGGAACAAAAAATTCTTGCTAACTTTAGTAAACTGCCATTTCTTTTCCTGCAGGAGTGTGGTTGTGCCAGTGAAGAAGCCCCCACCGGGCAGCCTGGCTGTGAACACAGTTGGAGCCGCCACAGCAGGGAGTGGGCTGCCACCGGGTAGTACCCCTAATATATTTGCTGCAACAGGAGCTACACCAAAAAGTATGATTAATACAACAGGTATTGTCCTTAAATATTTTTGTGACCCTCATTTTTCCTGGTTTTTTTTTTATTTTTTATTTTTTTATTGTTGTCGCTGTTCTGTTATTTTTAGTGATTTTTTTCAGCCATCTTTTCTGTTACTGGAAAGATTAAATGTTGTCCTTTGTCAGTTACAGTTTTCTTTTGATTTATATTTACTATCCTTGATAGAGTGCATTGGACTTATGCAGCCTTTAAATAAGTTCAGAATTAAAATGAGCTAGCTTCTCCAGTGCTCTGCGGAAGAGGATGCCTGTATGATATATACCAACTAATACCTCCATATGCATCAAAGAAATTAATGACTACTAAATATGCATATATCGTACATTGTGGAGTTTAATATTTTTGGCAATTGTTATTTGTCAGTGAAGTTATTCTATGGTTTTTGGAAGGTTTTTCATTAAAAATCTACCTAATTTAACTCTAGTCATGTCTTAGTAGTAGTTTATCGTGACCTTTAGAAGGATTAGAAGACTTTTTTTAATTATTTAAAATAATAATGGTGGGATTGTCTATCATGAAATAGCCTGTTCACTATGGAGACTGTAGTTTCCTATCAGAAATGATTCCTTACTGTGTGAGCAACTGATATTTACTTAAATTCCTTTGAAATGTCTGGCTATGCTCTGTTTTCTTTCTAAACTAAGTAAAAGCACTTGAGAGAAGAGCTCTCTTCAAGGATATCACAACTGCTGTCAAGGGTTGAGAAAATGAAAATCTCCCTGGGATTGCAGAAAATTGAGGGGGAAGCTTTTGCCATTCATCTATTTCGTGGAATAATAGGAAGACGTACCCTTTTTTTTTTTTTCCTTTCCTTTTTGCAGATTACCTTTGATACCTGGTAATAGAACTTTGATTTTTCTAAGGATAAAAATGTCTAAAAATCTAATTATCTCAAGGCAGATGGGAAGAATAAAGATTCTGAATAACGTTATCACTTCTATAAATGGTTTCATTTTGTGTAGGTGCTTCTGTTGATCTTGAATGGTTTTTCTTTTAGGTCCTTGAGTATCATGCAAAAAATATTCCACATTGAAAACCTAGTTTTCCAAGTTATATTGAGTAGTGTGAGCTTTTCAGTCTCCTCACTGATTAAAGATCTGGAATGTTTAGGCTGGAATGTAGTAGCTCTTCTTTGTAAGTGATGGCATTTAAAAATCAGTCATCTCTCTGATACCACTCTTAGTAGAGGACGGTGTTGCAGATACCATGGTACGTTCACTGTGGATTAAAGGGTATTTTTGCTTTGTTTTGATTTGATTTCTTTTTTTAAGATCTTATCACTTTTTCTGGTAGACTTTTGTTTTGTTTTGTTTTAGTGAAACTGTTTTTGTCTCCTGCTCTGTGGATTAGCTTGATTTATGGGAAAGTATTGATTAGATGCAACTTCAGCATGTATCACATTTAATTAGTCAGAACTATGTTTGTGTTGAACTTCTTCTGATCGTATTTGGTAAAGCCTTTTATGCCTGAATTCCTCTGAAAGGATTTTATTGATTAATTATCCTAGGAAATAGTTTTAAAAGTACTTAGTCTCCAGCAAATATTAAAGGTTTGAATTTTGTAGTGAATTTAGAAGTGCTAAGTGCATTAATGGCAGTAAAAATTAGCATAACTTTGAAAACATAAGTATTAGATTAAAATGTTTGTATCACAATTTTTAGTTGGGTTAAAACAGTGATCATATATGTCAGTTTTTGAGATGTATACAAGATGTCTACACCTGTAGAAGTTGTGAAATTGTCTATGTTATTAATGATTTTAGAGTAGTAAAGAGAATTTCATCAAACATCAGAGATTTTTACTATGATGAAAAAGTATACAATTTTTTTAGAAACACTAGATGTCTCCCCAAACCTATTTACAGCTGTTTTTAGAGTATGCCACAGATAATGTGCCAATGCAATTTTATCTTTGAGGTCTGTTCTGTGCTGGACTTCTGAGGAAGGTTGATTTTTGTTTGTTTGTTTGTTTGTTTGTTTTAAGTTATTCATGGATTGGAATCAATGTTTACATTCTATCTGTTGTCGTCGTTGTAGTCAATGTCACTGTCGCAACGTGATGAGATGTATGTTACTGATGGTCTTTTAGTGCTTTGAATGTATCTTTTATGAGAGATTTCCTAACTTCATTTCTTTAAGAAGCTGCTTCTGTAGATACAGAATTGATTTCTGTAATTCCTATCCTGGTTCTCACTTCTGTGTTAAACGTGTAGTTCTCAGTTTTGGACATTCTTCTGGGAGCCTCACTAACTAAATAACTCGGCAACTGTTCTTTTTAGATAAAGGCACGATGAAAAATATTTGGAAGGAAAAGGGAAAAAACTGTGTGTTATCTATGAATATAAATGTGTTAATAATATAAATGAGTAAGTAATATATGTACATGCACACATATATCTATATGAAGCCTTAATCTTGCTGTGATTTTTTTTTTAAGCTCCTGCAATCTCAGCTAAGTTGTTGTGGTTTCCTAGGTTGGGAGAGATGACCCACCTCATATTTTTGTTTTCTTCTCAGTGTGTTAGGGTGCATTTTCAATTTGTATTTAGTCCAAGCCTGAGCAGTAGATGTTAGCCATAACCAACCTCTCTCTCACACTATTAAAACTATAGAGTAAATCAGTTGCTAGTCTAAACCAGCTGCTTTGATAGCGCAAAGCCTGGTTCACTGTGATATTGTTTTGAATATATATTTTTTTAATGGGCCAGTCAAAAGTCTAGTATTTACCTAAATTCTTTTTCAACAAAAAATATTTGTAAAAAACCTTTGTCCCTGCTGCCAGAGATTTTATTTTTTATTTGTAAGTAATACCTATATATATATACACCAATGTATCAATTATCCGTTTTCTGGGTTCCTCCACATCTCATTGCAAACATGGCTAAATCTTCCTTGTTGCTTGTCACCCTCATCTCTGGTAGCATGGCCGTCCCTCCGACTACACGACTGTTGTTGATACCTCTGTTGCCATGATGTGTTACACGGTGACCGTGCAGCAGAACACTGACAGCATTTATCACACTGCTCTACTACTGCTCATGGCCACTGTATGCCTTTTCTGTTTTGCTTCAGAGAGTCTGAACTCACAGTGCCGTTTCAGCAAACATGATAGATTGGCATTTAGAGTCTAAGTTTAGCCCTTAGCTCTGACCCAGATCACATAAAGTATAAATGTACACTCTGTCTGCATCTTTTTTCTGGGCAGCTGTTCACAACCCATTGAAATGATACCCCCGCTGCCCTCCCTGCTTTTAAGGTCTTAAAATTCTCCTTGACTTGGGGAAGGAAACTGAAAAAGTAAAATTAGAGTCTTGTTATGGTACTATTGTTCTTTCAAACCCTGGTTTCCACCATTACTTGCTGAAGGAATGTACATTTTCTATTTTCTCTGTTATTTTTTTAAATTTGTATTTTATTTTCTGCCTGTAGTTGCAACTGGGCAGCCAAGAAGTGTGTATATAGAAAAAAATAAAATAGTTAAGCTTCCATTCTCCACTCAAGCTCATCTTAAATACACCTCTATTTTAGAAAGATCTTGCTTTACAGGATGATGTAAAAATATTTTCATCTTTGGAATAATAATTATGAAAATGAGGTAAGGATTTATTTTGCCTGACTTTCAGTAGCTATTTAAGTTTATTATAACTATATTAGTGAAATAAAGTATTAATTTATAAGATACTGATATGGAATATTTTTAATTGTTTCAAAATAAGTAATATGATTTCCTTACTTAAAAGTAAATTAATTAGACAAGGACTATATTAAAAGCCTCTAAAAGTTATATTTTTTCAGATCAAATTAAGACCTGTGTTTTTTGGGGTACAGGTGCAGTAGACTCAGGATCTTCTTCTTCCTCCTCGTCATCCAGCTTTGTGAATGGTGCTACCAGCAAAAATCTTCCAGCTGTTCAAACTGTTGCTCCAATGCCAGAGGATTCAGCTGAAAACATGAGGTACACGAATTCTAACTTTTAATGTTGTCATTTCTTCTCCCACAACAACCTCATATGTACAAAACAGTATAAAAAGAAAAAAAAAACATAAAACGTATTTTAGTTTCATCATTATGCCCTATCGTAGTTATTCATGTATTCAGTGTATATATTAAGAATGTACAGACTGAAAAATCTAACTTCTTAGAACTATGCCAGATACTAAAACTTTATTAGAAGTTATTTTTTAGTTGATCAGTTCTATACAATCAGTGAAAATAAATATCAGAACAAAAGCACAGCTTGGCAATAAGGCCCTAGAAAGCAGAAAGAGAGAGACAACCTCTTCTGAGCAAACAAAAGCTCTATTTAGGCTGGAGAGGGTGAAACTGGACATGCATTCATGCAGCTAACTAAAAGGCACACTAGATCTGAGTTGGTACAGCAAGAGGCAAATGCTGTGGAATAACTCTAAAATTCCTAAAAATGCCCTCTAAAATTTCTATTGCATATCTTTGTATAATGGTTTATTTTGTAAAGGTGTTCATTTGTGCCACAGCAAATGCCAAAGACAAATTTTCAGCGTTTTCAAAGTGCACACCTTTCTGCTCTATAAATCATGCAACTGGATATGGTAAGGAGCTGGCAATTGTCCCTAAACCAGCCAGCCACTTTGAGATGTGGTTTTAAGGTCACAGAATCACAGAATTGTAGGGGTTGGAAGGGACCTCGAGAGATCATCGAGTCCAACCCCTGCCAAAGCAGGTTCCCTACAGCAGGTCACACAGGTAGGCGTCCATGCGGGTCTTGAATATCTCCAGGGAAGGAGACTCCACACCCTCCCTGGGCAGCCTGTTCCAGTGCTCCGTCCCCCGCACCGTGAAGAAGTTCTTCCGCATGTTGGTGCGGAACTTCCTGTGCTCCAGCTTAAGGCCATTGCCCCTTGTCCTGTCCCCACTGACCACTGAAAAGAGGTTCCCCACCTCCATTTGCCTCCTGTACCTAAGATATTTCACAGAATGAATCATAGAGTGGTTCAGGTTGGAAGGGACCTTAGAGATCATCTTGTTCCAACCCCCCTGCCATGGGCAAGGACACCTCCCACTAGACCAGGTTGCCCAAAGCCCCATCCAGCCTGGCTTTGAATAGGGTTATAAACATTATAAACATATACTTAAAAACATTGACCAGGCCCCCTCTCAGCCTTCTTTTCTCAAGGCTGAACAGTCCCGGATTACTGAGCCTCATAAGGGAGATGCTCCATGCCCTTAATCATCTTTGTGGCCCTCCGCTGGACTCTTTCAAGGAGGTCCCTGTCTTTCTTATATAAGGTCAAAATGGAGACAGAGCCAAGCATTGCTGGTCATGAGCTTGAAAGTTACCAGTTTTCATCCTGTAGGAGAATTACATTCCCTAATGCACTATAGTATGGAAATAGACTTAAATCAAGGGCCCTAGGTAATCTGTAAAGGTATTGGCCTTCAATTGTTTAACACACAGTAGAAAAAATACCTGTTTCTGCTGGTCTGAAAAATCCTTGTTTCTGATCTGAAGTTTCAGATGAATTGGAATCACATGGGTGAGGGCCCATGCCAGAAGTACAAGGGCTATTGGCTACACCACAAAAAGGTATAAATGCTCAAGGAGGGCACTATTTGTTGCTAACCAGGGTTACCAGGCAAGTTAGTAGAATTGTGGCTTACCTGAAGCACTGCCTCATATATTAGGGTAGTACTTTCCTTAGGGTAAAATCTTTTTCAAAATTCAGATACAGAAATTTCTTTGGGGCTTTACTCTTTTTTTCCCCCCTCTCATTTCTAAAGAACCTACTGAAGCTTTGTTTTGATAATAGACAATTTGGGGCTCTTTGCCATTTACTAATGCCGATTTGGAGGCAGAGGCTTGATCTGGAGTGAAGTTGGGAAAATAGCATACTTGGGAGTGGGACAGTGTGTGCCCCCACCTCAGAATGTCTTGTTATACTTCTGCTGTGACAATTATATATTGAAGGTTATGGGTCATATTACTTTTTCCATTTGATATTGCATAATATTACAGAAATTGCAAAACGGTATACAAATTAAACTTCATCATGAACATAAGAAATGTTTACTCCTTCTAAATGTTTTCAATTGTCATTTAAGGTTTTTTACTTCTTCCATCTGTTTCTCTTTATTCTATAAATGTTTTTAATAGTAAAAACAGAAATATCAGCCATGATCCTTATAATACAATTTTAGATTAAGCTCATAAAATTAAAAGAAGGGTTTTCTTTTTCCTTTACAAAGTGCATCCATCCTTACTGCAAGGTCCAGACGATAATTATGAGTGTTTGTGCTTCCGTGGATTTCTTCCTTTCTTATGTATTCATAAGTAGGTACACAGAAGTTTGGCTTAACAACCAAAGAGGTGATTGATGGATTGGTTGGCAAAGAGCAAACTGATTCTCCTGTGATTTCACGTTCACAAACATGCTACTTTTGATGAGTGGAAAGTAAACCTGTGTAACGTTTAATAGCATGATACTAGTCCTGTTGCGTATAGAATCCTACTAAGGAAGTAAATTAAATGGTTGAAATAGCAGAGCTAGTTTTTACAGTAGGGAATTTAATAATTTCCAGAATTTCATTCCTATTAGGTTATAAGCTTTGCTTTTCAAGACATTTTTATATGAAAAAGTTAAGTTTTTAGTTGGAATTTTATCATTTCCTTTGAGATAAAATACTGGTCTTTGGACTCTGGGTTTTTATTTAAATTTAGCAGAGAACTATTTGAAAAGAACTATTTGGGATCCCTGCAATTTATGCTGTATATAAGAATAGATTTCATAAAAGCTGTTCTTGATACTCTTGGCAGGTTTTATGAAAACTCTTGTTTTCACAGGCTGAAGTAAACAAATTGCATACCTGATTCTCTTACTAGGTAGAAGTAAATCTTCCGTATTCCGTTTTTGTGATCAACTTCAGCACTAGATAGTAAGAATTCACGGGGTTATTTGCCTTTTTTGCTCACAGTTTAAAAAGTACTTATTTTAATCTGATGCTCTTACTGTGCTTTCAGTCCTCCTTGTACCAGTTTGTTACCTTTGTGTATATGGATATCATATATAATTATATAATTTATTTTCTGACACATTGCCTTTAATCTGCAAAATAAATAATCTTGAATTTGGATGCTGTTAAAATTTTGTTTGCATTTAAGAATATATGCAAGTGGAGAGGAGGAAACTGTTCATTGTTTACAAAATATCCTTTCTAACTCTTGGTTCAGTCACAAAATCCCCATAGGGAGTTTCCTAATGATTGCAGGATGCATTATAAGGTATAATAGATATGAGAAGCAGCCATAGTATGAGATCAGGCTGTCTGTCCTCTTGCTGCTCTCTGTACATGTGTGTGGACCAAAATTCAGTAGACGGGCCACCTGCTTTCCTGAATCATTTCCAGGTCTCTTTTTATGCTTTTTTCTTGATTCCGTTCGTTCTTTTTGAAACTGGAGGATCAGAATTTCATTCATTTCTGAACACATAAATGCACCAGGGATTTATATCAAGGCAAACAAGACTTCTTTTTTTCCATTTTTTCCCCATTTAAATATTCATTTCTGTCATTCGATATGCATTTTTAAAGAGTGCTAAACTTTGACCTCATACTTTCACAGAGTGCTATCCCAAATTCCATGTCAATAGATCTGTAATATACAAAAAACATCAGCTATCGGTTTAATAGCAAGGTGTTTATTAATAGTTCGTAGAAGTTGTTGATTAACAGGACATCTAAACTTCGCATGTCAGTGGATCTTTAAATAAAAATTCATCTTCATTTAAAAACTTTTGAAGTTAAAATTTTCAATTGTACGTGAAGTTGTCAGAGTAAAATTAACTCTAAAATTAGAACCTCTAAGTAAATTTATAGTGGAAGCGTATTTTTAAAGCATATCGTTTAGAGAAGTCTTGATTAATCTAGCTGTTTTTTTATCTCTAGCAGAAAAATCTTGGGGTAGATTCATGCTGCAAATGAAGAACTCCAAACTAGTCATCAGTGTTTCAAGAATAGTCAATAGAAGCTCTAGCATAGTGAAATTCACTACATTAATCATCTAAAACTAAGACCGGTGGTATGAAACCCTCCTTTAGAATATTACAAAATCAGTGTAAAATCTGAAATGGAAAAGCAGAACATTGAAACAAAATAAGCTTTAAATCACTTTAAGCTATTCAAGGAAATCCTCCAATATGTTTAAATTGTCATGTTTATTTTTAAATGTAGGCATCTTTAACGGACCCAAATCAAAAGGTCTACGTTAGTTTATAGATAGTAGATGCCACTGAAAATTTAAATGTTAGTGTTAATTCTCTTCAGGTCTATCAATAAATGTAATTTCTTTCTAGTATTGTGCCTTTAAATGCCAATATTACTTTGGTGCTGTAATTCTAACACAAAGAAATGCTGTCTGCCACAAGCAGTCTGGGAAAATATTGGTAGACCAGAATACTTATGTAATATCTTTTATATTTTTTGAGTAATGCTTTATTTCTCTGATGTAGCGCTGAATGTTTTTTTTATCTTGCCATAAGAGTTTCAGAGGAAAGAAGTATTAGGCCCTGTCAAGTTTTTAAAGGGAAGAGGACATAAAGAAGGAATCTAGGTGACTTAACCTGCGATCACATTGCCTCAAAGTTGAAGCAAAAATATTGGTTTCCTTGATTCCTATGCTAGAACTTCCTCATGCATTTTTTTAGTCTACAATTTAAATACCAGATATTGTTATTTGCAAGCTTGAAGAAAAAAACAAGTTCTGTGATTGCTTTACATGAATAAAAAGTTTTCTCTTCAAGCTTTCAAACGTATATAAAATATGTAGGGTGATCCGAAAGTAATGCTTCCTATTTGTTTCCATGGAAACTACAACATCTACAAAGAGCACAATAACGCTGTATGATAAACCAAATTCTCAGCTACAAAACACTTTTTTGACACAGTCACCACCATTAGTGTTTTTGCCAGCAATGAACAAGAGCCTGCATGGCATACTTGTAAGCATCTGAACCAGCAGATGTGCCCCACTGTTGCTATCACCACTGTTGAAATGCACCACCACTGCCTCCCTGTGCTCACATCCGCTGTTTGGTCTCCAGAAATGTTCAGCAAGCATTGATGAATGTCAGTGAGTGCCATTTTTTCTGCATGGAAGAATTCAATTCCACCCCTTTGCTTCATCCTCACTTCCATGCCAGACGCCATAGTGTCAGAGTGCCCCTCTGCTGCCATCTGTCACACGGCAACAGAATGGAATGGAATATTGGTGGGAAGGTTCAACCTCAACTGCCATACTACCAACATCCACCTCTGATTTCGTGGACCAACATAATAAAATAGGAGGCAGTGCTTTCAGAGCAGCCCTCATATAACATGTATATAACAATAGTTACACTTAAATATATGACATTCTTCTTATCACGTTTAAAAATAAGAATAAAACTTTTACTTGTTTTGGAGTACTCTGTAAGTGCTGTGGAATTTGAGGCTGCCACACTGCTGACTCTGAAATGGCATTTTTATTTATATCAAACCATTTTAACACCACAAAATGCAGTCAAATTATGATCATCCTCTTCTCAAAAGAATCATAGAGCAACTTTTAAAAACATTTGTGATTTGACATCATTTAACATCCAGTTTTTAAGTTTTCTTCAAATCATTGTCTCTGTTTTTCCACAGTATCACAGCAAAGCTTGAAAGAGCCTTAGAAAAGGTGGCCCCTCTCCTGCGAGAAATTTTTGTTGATTTTGCCCCTTTCCTATCCCGTACCTTGTTGGGCAGTCATGGACAAGAGCTGTTGATCGAAGGTACTGTTTCTGTTATAAGATTATATTTTTTTAGCTGTTAGTATGATATGAAAAATGGTTTTTTTGTCCAACTATTTTTGATAAATAAATGAATCAGTTGTTAATGTCTTGTGATTTCACTTACTCTCATTTAATTTTATTTGAATTTATTAAAAACATCAGCTTTTGTTTCCCCCTTTCTTTCCCTGAGATGCTGTGTAAAGATACATCCTGTCACCTTGGAATGCAAAAGCCTCTCTATAATTTACTTTTTTTGTCTCAGAATAGTTGTGTGGTTTTCATCTTGACTTTGAGAAAGTGATGAAAAAATATTTAAAAAGTGTAATCAATTCCCAGAGAAGAAAATTAATTGAAGAATATGGTCTAACATTATTCATACGTGCATCTAGATTTGGTAGGGACACTATTTGCTCAGGTGAGTCAGTTGGGTTTACAAAGTCAGATAAAGACTTGTCCCCAGAGAGAAATAAATAGCAATGATTGATTGATTGATTGATTAAGAGAAGTATCCTTGAACACTGTCAAGGGTTTTATATATTTTTTTAAACGTATTATCTTTACTGCTAAGTAAAATTTGGGAAAACAATAAATCCTCATAAATGAGGCAGTAACTAATGCAAAAATTATGCTAAACATGAATGGGGTAAGTCATGAATCAGTGCTAAAGCAGCCAAAATAGAGATGGGGGAATTGGCATGAGTATGCATTGTCCCTAAGTCATATATCCAGAGGAACATATTCATCCAAGTAATTTTTTTCCTTCAAGAATTATTCTTACACACAATATTGTTGTTTACTGAGAGGAAAAAGTCATAATGCAAAGCTTATAATGTGTAAATATCTATGCAGAAAAAACAGTTTGTGTTCAAATTCCAAAACTCTTTCTACTGTATTTTCTCTGCATACTTGTGTAGAGTCTTTCTGTGATCTTAGTTATTATTCCTTACATTGGCCCTCTTTTGTTCTTAATGCTGGAATGCTCCCTGGAGTTATTCAAGGCCAGGCTGGATGGGGCTTTGGGCAATCTGGTCTAGTGGGAGGTGTCCTTGCCCATAGCAAGGGGATTGGAACAAGATGATCTCTAAGGTCCATTCCAACCTAAACCATTCTATGATTCTATGAGTCTATGATGACTACATGGCAGTATGAGTTTGTCTCATTGCCTCCCCAGACAGGAGGTATGGTCTGCTTGGCTGTAGCATTCTTCCAAAACCCACTTTGACCCAGCCATCTCAGGAATAATTGGTTATGAACCGAGCACAGAGTTCCAAAGTACTGTTCTTCGCGTCACTTTTTTTTTAGTGTTGCATCTGCCTTTCTCTTGAATTGCTCTCATGTCTAATTCCTGAAAAATGAGACTTTCATCCCAAGATGTTAAAATATCAATCATTGCTTAACATATTTTTTGGTAAAACTCCGTTTACCTACTGAAATAGTACTTTTTGTTGTCCCTTTTTCCCAAGCCAGTTCTTTTCTCAAAGGTATCTTACACTTTACTGTTTTTCAAATGTTTAATCAATTTACCAGAGTTATTATTTAGGTGGAAAGTGTCCTCAATTATAGGTTAAAAGTGGCTGATTTGTAATTAACTGCAAATAGCTTCAAAGTATACCAAAACTAGTCCAATATTACTGTGGTTCATCAACTGAGGTTCCTCAATGCCTCAGAGAACAGAAGTTGCCAAAATTGTCCATGTAGAATCTAATCAGAAACATACATGCAATATATGTAAGTCACATATTTAAGCTTAGGTGTACTCATTGTGGAGTTCCATTTAACACTTGAACACGTATGTTTTCACTAACGCTAGTTTCCATATGGTTTGCAAATACCTTTCATGCAAAGCGCATTACAGCATGATAGCTTTTAGGTGAAAATGTTACAGGCAAGTGTAATATGATCCTCATCCAAAAGAAAAATTATATCCTCTTTTTGTCAAGCACAGATGAGTAAAAATATTTTCAGTACAGCTGTACTTGGAGTGTCATAAACTGTAATAAATTCAAGATTGAAACACAGTCACGTCTGATCCTTTCCCTTCTCTTTGGTGAGATACCAAACAAATTTTACCAATGCTTTTTATTTTCCTATATGATTACTTTGGTGGAGTGTCAGCCAGAGATGCCTTCTCCAAAAGAGCTCTTACAAATTCTTTGGCGTACGTTTAGTATGTTTCTGATACATACACAATTCAAATCAGATGAAACCAAAAATGTTTTGTTTCTGATAGGAGTAGAAACTGTTTCTCCTCATTAACTCACCATATGGCCCTATGAAAATATTCAATAGAAGTGGTGATGAACTAGCTTTGTGTGGTATTTGAGAGGAGACTTTTTGAAACAATTGAAAAATTGCCCAAAACATCCCTTTGTAAACCACAGATAGAACTTGAGAGTTAAATGGCACTATTTTAAAGGCTCCCAAAGACCACAAGTGCAGCATCTCTGTGGCATCTACCAATTGCTGGCACAACTCGTTTCTACCATTCTCACACAACTCTGCTTCCTACTACAAAAAAAATTTGTAGTAGGAAAAACAAAATAATCCTTTTCCTGAGATCCAGTAGTAATCTGGAAGTCTCTTATACTTTCTTGGGGAAAAAGAAAAAAAAGAAAAATGAAGTGCTATTTGGTGCTTACTATAGCTCTTGGCTTTCTCTTAGAAAAGTTTCTGCACCTTTGTATTATTGTTGTTATCAGAAGCACATATGCTATAAAGCAGAGCAACTGCATGCACTTGCAGAACTTTACTGTTCGTTCTTTTTTTTTATTCTGCCACATTGAAAATATTTTTGTTTTCTTTCTTGTGTGTTTTCTTTCAACTAATAAGACTTCTAGTAATTCTTCCCAATCTATGGCACAGCAAGTAACAAACATTATGAATAAAATAAATGAATGAGTAAATAATAAGTGAGACAGAAAACGAATACGAAGTGTTATGATTTTAAAATTTACTTTAAGTGGAATTTAGCAGCGCATTAGTAAATACTGAAGCTATTCATAGTGCTGAAATTCCAATGGACCACTTTTTCATTCTACTTCAATACTTTTATTAATAGTCTTGACTACAGTATGAAATTGTTTCTGATAAAGCTAAATGATTAGACAGATCTATAAAAAATGAGAAGCATAGGCATTTTGCTGAAGAGAGACGTTGAATCATTTTTTTGGAATAATTGCAGCTCAAGAAAAAGCCAAATTTCAAAACAACCAAATGCTGTGTCCAATCTCAAGGAACAAAGAGCACAGACACAGAAGATAAGAGATACGGGAAGAAGCCAAGGACTGTAGGGACAGTTACAGTAATTAGCATACTCTGATCTCTCTTGACTCAGAGCTGAGGCAACAAAGATATCCAATCCATGGTTGCTTAGAAAGAGTAGATTCATTTCTGTGCACGTTTTCAACAAACCTGCTACCTTCTGGTTCTGTAGTCAGTATTTCAGGGATGGTATGCACACACTGTAGGGGGAAAAAGAGGAGCAAGGCACAAGAGTGACTGATGGATGGATGATAGACACTTTGAACTACAACATAAGCAGCTGGTTTTATCCAGCGTACTAAAGAGAAGAGAGAACCTGATGCTGTATATGGAAAAATAAGTTAGATAATATATGACATTTTAGTCTTTTTACTAGAAGCACATAATGAGGGTAAATAACATTGGAAAACTTTACTAATGCTTCCCACTAAATATTGAGATCAATATTAACTTGTAGTCTTTGTAAGTGGATTAAATTTTCTTTCTAAATGTGAATACTCAATCCCACTTCTCAAGAGGAAAAATGTGATGTATTTGCCAAATGGTTTTGGTGCTTTTGTATGGCCTTAGAATCTATAAATCTCCATTTCTTCTTTGCCATACCCTGCACATAATGGTAGTGTTCATTAACATTTGCTCTAATGTCACCATCACTGCATTTGTTCATATGGTCATAGCAGAAATACTTGTCAGCTAGATACCTGCAGGGATGTGTAAACAGAGGTGCTTTTCTGCCTTTTCTGGTGCTGGCCAGATGCAGCTGAGAATATATCATGATTTTGAGCCATTTAAGTGACTGTCCAAGTCACTGTGAAATAAGTCTCTTTCCTAATTTTATATGCATATATATATATAAAATGATTTTTATTTTTTAATGAAGTTCTTTAATCATCACTTTGAAGCTCATTTTAGTGTGGCCTGTGAGACATTTTCTCCCTTCTCTGCATAAAGAACTTTGTCTATTCAGACAAGCATCATGTAAGGCTCATGCCAGCTATAGTTTGGTCCTCAAATTTCAGTATATGGATGCATAGCTGTACATATATTTTAAAGTGGTTCCTTGTGGATATGAGACTTATGAGCACATTGGGTGCCTTTTACTCAACCGGTTTATCAGAGGATGCTTAAAAGATACCTATAACTTTCATGAAAATACATATCTAGTTAAAGAGAAAATACCCTGTACTGTCTTAACTGAGGCAGTAGTTACATGAATATTTCTTCATCAACTTCAGCATCTTCTATGATTCTATGGTGTTCAAGGCCAGATTGGATGGGGCCCTGGGCAACCTGATCTGATACCATATCTGGAGGTTGGCGGCCCTGCCTGCAGCAGGGGAGTTGGATCCTGATGTTCCAACCCAGGCCATTCTGTGGTCTGCTATGTACTATCATTTGGGGGCATGCCGTAATTGAGTAGTGAATAAATGGAAAAAAGCTCATCTGGTTCATCTGCAGATTTTATTATCCTGTGTTGTTATGACACTATGGATAGCACAGGAAAGAATTAGTAAAACTAGTGACAGAGCAGCACTATCACAGAATGCCGAACCGCAGGCTAGGAGAGAGCGCAGTATGAACTCAACCCTGCTGGACATCAGAGGATCCCAGTTAGAAGTCAAGGTAAAAGTTAAATTTGTTTGTGTGGGAAAGATGTTTTGCAGTGATCAGGCTAGTGTCATTTGCAGTGTGTCAGTCAGGATCAGGAATACTGTGGATTCTTTGGTTTGTGCTGAGGCATGAACTCCGAGATGGTTTCCAAGGCTAAGGAGTTCATAATACATTCTTCTTCTGCCCCTGCTACCTCTCACTCCTTTCTTTACATGTGCCCTGGTTGTCTCAGTGTATGTTCTGTTATGTCAGATAAGAGATCATGCTGCAGGCTTAGCACAGTTCAGCCTGTCAGTTGCCTGACCATATCCTCTGGAAGACAGCTTTCCTCAGTTTATGGAAGTAGGGTTTCTGTTTGTGGATTTCTTTTTATCTCTCACTGAAAAAACTTGCAAAAAGATCCTGGTAAAATCATGCTACTGTATGAAAACTTTTAATAAGCCATGTTTAGATAATAGGTTGGAATTATAATGAGTTTCAGATAATACTTTTAATCAGAAAGTTTAAAAAGCATGCATTATTACTAACAATATTTTGAATGAGTTCATATTGTTGAAAGATTTAAGTGTTGATTTACACTCTGAGGATGCTTTTTACATACTTTCATTTTTCATTTTCATGCTAATTTTTAAACAAGACAAGAAAACCCTTGAAATCCTCCAATTAATATGATTAAAACTATTGATGCTGATTGAAATCCTACCTGCATGTTGTAAACCCTTCATAAGCAGAAAGATAAGAATTTGAAACCCCTATTTATAGGCTGTTGAAATTTGATGTGTTGGTTGTAGTCATTTTTTTTTTTTTTGTCTTATTGTCTTACTGGAAGGCTCCATATTATGCTTTCTTCTTTGACTGCTTTGGGACTGAAAGTGTTTCCTACTATTGAATATTGCCAAGTCCAATACTGATGGAGGAAGAAAATAACACCGGTTTTCTAGAAGTCTGGATAGTAGGAACACTGAAATGATGAAAGGTTAAATGGATATTCAAATCTACCTATTCCTTTACATGCACTCCAGCAGAGTCAAGTTTCAAAAGTCTGCATCTTTCACACTTCTTCAGAATAAGTCACTAGTGAAAAGACAGATCCCAAATTTTGCTTTCAGAGGAACTGAACAGCAAGTGCCACAGCACTCTGTTATTTATCCCCAGTAAAATCTTCAAACTATAAATGCCTCTACACCAGTTACAGAACATCTTTCTTTCACATAATGGTGCCTTTAAGAGGGCTTCATTATAAATACCAGAAAGAAGATGCACATTCATCTGATTTTGAAGATTTAACTCTTGCATTACTGAAATTCCTGTGCACAGAAGTATGTTCTGAGCAGATGTTTAACATAGCAGGAAACATTATAGATCAGAGTTCCAGACAGCAACTAGAAAATGCATAGCATCTGGCACCTTCTTGAACATAAACCTGCTAATAATTAATAACATATACGAGCCACTCTATCCCTGTCTAATGAATTGGACACTTACAAAGATGTATTTGACTATGTAACAGAGGTTAACTACTCAAACCCTCTCTTTTGTCTTTGGCTTGTGTGGTCCCAGCAAAACATAAGGACAGAAATCGTCGTTGGCACTGTGTTTATATGTCCTTCATTATATTGTCATTGTTACATTAATTAATAGTGAAGGTGTCTTTAAAATCCAAAATGTGTGTAGTCTCCACTACGAAGCAGTTGGCATAGTTCTATTGCTTTACTAGTAGGGAGAAAAAAATGCCTGAAAATGTGAGAGTAATAGTACAGTTTAGAATCAACTACATTAAAAAGAGAATGCAGTTTAAAAAAAAAAAAAGTGCTGGTAACTAGGTAAAATAAGATTTGCTGAAAACAAGCTCTGAAAATTGTCCTTGAAAAGACAGAAGCCACTAAATGTTTGAAATCATTAAATTAATGTTGAAAGTGCTACTGTAAATATTACATTATTAGAAAATGAACAATACCAATTTTTGTTCTTGGAAAGCACAAAAAGAAATGTGCAGGATGTTGGCGATATTATAGAGTAAGGCAAGGAGGTGTTTGCAGTCCTAAGATCCCACTTACCTTCAGCAATATTGGGCACTTTTTTCACAATGTTTTCAAGCTAGTAGCCTTTTGGTTACTAGTCATTAAGGCTTTGAAAGGACAGGCCTTTTTGCCTTAACACTCTAGTAGAGTGCTCTCCTGTTGACTTCATATTTCTCCTTTGTCTTAAGGTCAGATGTCCCTCTTTCTTCCTTCTCATCCTAACTTTCAGCTTTTTTTTTTTTTTTTTAAAGCTTTGCTTGTACTAGAAAACTAAGGGAAAAAAAAGATTATCAAGATGTCTATTAGATCTATTTAGTGTTATTTCAAGGAAATTGTTTTTAAATTATTCTTGAGAAAGTTAATGTGCTCAGGCACTACTGTAACATTACCTGTAGGTGGACTCATCATATCAGGTATACAGCAGTGCTGCATAATAACAGTGAACCCAAAAACTGTTGTACAACTTTTTTAAGAACAGCCACCTTTTTTTACCCTTATTGTTTTCTCCTTTACTGTCCACGTCCAAAGAAAAACGAGGTGGTATGCCAAAAAAGTATTCAGTATCTACAGGATGTTCATGCTGTGACTGAAGCTCCCCACAGGCAGAGGTTCTCCGGTTCTTATTCCACTTAATTCATCATTCAGAACTCAGCAGGGGACTCTGCCTCATTTTCGATGTGAAACAGTTAGGCTGGTATTTGCCCCACCCTTTGTCCTCTACAGGCTTAAAAATTGAATCAATCTACTTTATTATCCTAGCAATATTTTCCCGAGACCTGCCTAACTCTGGTAAACTATAGGGTGCAAATAACATCTCTGTATCAGATTTTCCCTGAAAGATGTATTTCTCATGAGGTACAGTTTAATAATGCTTTTCCCTGTAGCCTGATCTCTACATCCAGTTTCTTTACAAAACTAATCTCGTTAGGGCTGGTCACAGTTTCTCCTTCTATATTCCTTCAATTTCTGTCTACTTATCACCTGCTCTTATGACCCAGACTGAAACCTTTTAATCGGTAGCCAAGTTTAACAAAACTCCCTTATTTGTTCTCAGGATTTAAAGGCACTTCTGCAGTTCATCCTATTGGATATGGATGTGCTTGCTTCTGTGCCTCCAAGGCATAAGCAAAAAATATTCTGCCAAATCTCTTGAATGAGTGAACTTGAGAAACCATTACATTTGAAGGGCTTTAAGTTGGTATATTTTCAAGATTCGTTTTTGATAGGAATAGGTGTTACAATACCATAAACATTAATTAACTATCAAGCTTTATTCATCTAGGTGTTTACAAATTCCCTACAGAATCAGAATTAATTTTTCAAGTACTAAGAGTTTTAAAAGGAAGATATCTCTACTGTATTCAGTCTAGTTTTATGTCAAGATTTACTTTCCCAGAAAAAAATAAAAAGCAACAAAAACTGCTGAACTTATATGTCTTATATCATGTCTTATTTTTGTCTGTTGGTGTGTAGAATTTTATGATCAAATCTTATACTAATAGTGATGTTTGTCTGCGGAGAATTTCTTGCAATGGGAAACCCTAGTGCTGAAAGAACTTGACAGACAATACAGACAGTTTGTGATGTCAAATTAAGATAGCAAAGTGATGTCAAAGCAGGTCTAGGGAGAGCCTATAACAATGTTACTGTCAAGTAAATAAAGGAAACTGAAACACAAGAAATGCAAGTTATTTCAAGACATCTGTAGCTGCCGTATCGTTTTGTGTTTTGAGAGATACTGTTTTAGAATCATTACCATTTGTCAGTAGGGCTTCGGGATAGGAGAAAGATCTGATGGCTGCCAACCAAGGTCAGCGAAGTCCCTCATGGAAACTGAGCTTTCTTTTTTTCCCATTATCAAATTCTCGGGTAACAATTGCCATCTAAACAAAAAACTATTTCACTAAGCACTTTCCATTCCTTTCTTATTTCATCCGTTGAAATAAAATATCCAGGGCAGTAGCTGTAGCAGAAGTTTAGCCTCAAATTTAACAGCAGTGAACAGTAACATCATTGGGTAGAAACAGGAGTCAGAAGACTTTCAGGATCATATTTGCATTTGTATATTGGGCTCTTAGATGTTTTCAAAAATACTACTAATAATAATAAAATAAAATTGAAATGGTCTTCATTGAGGTTCCTCCTAGATAAACAAGGGGATTTGGATTTTCCAGAACCTCTGTCTG
The DNA here is from genome assembly GCA_013396635.1 of Penelope pileata. Classification (NCBI taxonomy): domain Eukaryota; kingdom Metazoa; phylum Chordata; class Aves; order Galliformes; family Cracidae; genus Penelope; species Penelope pileata. The sequence goes on along the minus strand of WBMW01006475.1, from coordinate 165,529 downwards.
AATGCAGTTTATTTTTAAGTTCTTCCAGGCTTCCATCAAATATTTATGCATATATGTATTTACAAGTTACTCATCTACCTGAAAGTAACCTTCAACAGAAAAGCAATAGTTCAATTTTATGGACACTTCCAAGACTAGAGGTGTTTTAATTTGATCAGCTGCAGTGAAGTGTGATCAGTGGCTTGGTTGTTTTGGCATATTTCCTAAAAAAGGACTTCAGAGAAGGAAACATTTGTTTTCTAAATTAAATTTTAGTATATGATAAGTATCATATTGTTCAAAAAACTTCTATTGCACTTAACAGGGAATTGTTTTCCTATAATTAACATTGGTATTGTGTTATTTTATATTAATAATTTTGTGTTACTTTGCTAATTGGATTGATTTCTCAATTGACACATGATAGATCAATAGTAATTTTAAAACTGATCAGGTATAGCAATTAGATAGCATATTGGTTCCCAGTGTCAAAACCAGTACTTGTAAAGAGATCTGTCTAAAAGGATACTGTTTTTATGGACAGAGAAATACAAACACATGTATTGAGTAAATGTGAACAGCCCATTGACCGAGAAAGGAACTGCCACAGGCACTTAATGAAAAAATGGATCAGTTTTGAAAATCTTCATTGGGTTATTAAACTGAATGGTAGTGGTGGTGGATTTTGTTGTATAGATCAAGTGATCTCCTCATTTGATGAATGAGAATTTATTCGTGCAATCCATTAACACTAATGGAAAATTGACAAAAATTCCACACATCAGTACAAGAGTAGACTCTTCAGAGTAATGTGGCACCAGCACATAGGTACTCTGATCATATGCTCATAGTACAAAAGTCTGTAATTTTAAAATGTAGTTCATATATATATTGTAATAAATCCCCTTTCTGGGTCTGCTTTCAAGAGTTTCTGCCACTTTTATTCTGTCAGAATATTTTATAGTCCTCATCTAGGTTCCTTTTAGTAACTGCAGTTGTGAGGAAGTATAGGTTTTCTTACTTTAGGAATATAATACCAGAAACTCTTTCATAACACGGTTAATATTTTAAATATTATCCAAGTATTAAGATTTATTTTATTTTATTAATTTAACTAAAAGAACTGAAAAGATTGGCTTGCATTTGAACAGATTAAAATCTGTTATTTAGATTGACCTATCAGTGTTCACATGGGCTGTGGATCTTAAGACACAAGTTTTAGAGATTTCTGATACAGTTTTAAAGGTATTTTATTTGATAACTTCGATGATAGCTCTCCTAGATTTTGGGTCACTACATACAAAGGATATTACATGTGCGGCGTCTGGCATAATAATAATAAGAAGAAACCACCATCAGCACCTCACACCAAAACAGGAAATATAGAATCATAGAATCATAGAGTGGTTCAGGTTGGAAGGGACCTTAGAGATCATCTTGTTCCAACTCCCCTGCCATGGGCAAGGACACCTCCCACTAGACCAGATTGCTCAAAGCCACATCCAGCCTGGCTTTGAATACTTCCAGGGAGGGGGCATCAACGACTTCTCTGGGCAACCTGTTCCAGTGTCTCACCACCCTCACAGCGAAGAATTTCCTCCTTATATCTAGTCTAAATCAACCCTCTTCCAGTTTATAACCATT
>WBMW01006475.1:153165-163822 GCA_013396635.1 Penelope pileata | reverse complement strand
CTTGCACTTGGCTTTGTTGAACTTCATGAGGTTGGCATGGGCCCACCTTTCAAGCCTGTCCAGGTCCCTCTGGATGGCATCCCTTTCCTCTGGCGTGTCGACTGCACCACACAGCTTGGCATCATCTGCAAACTTGCTGAGGGTGCATTCGATCCCACTGTCCATGTCACCAACAAAGATGTTAAACAGCACTGGTCCCAGTACCGATCCCTGAGGAACACCACTCATCGCTGGTCTCCATTCAGACACTGAGCCATTGACCACCACTCTCTGAGTGTGGCCATCCAGCTAGCTCCTTATCCAGCGAGTGGTTTGTCCATCAAAACCATATTTATCCAGTTTATCAATCAGGATGTCGTGCGGGACAGTGTCAAAGACCTTGCACAAGTCCAGGTAGATGACATCGGTTGCTCTCCCTTTATCCACTGTTGCTGTGATAATGGTCTTGATCAACTACAAAAGTACTGGGTCAAATTCGCATTCATAGTGTTTTTCAATGTAATCTTTCACTCTGTAAAGGAGATCTACCTTCACAAAGGATGGGCTGGAGAACTAATAGAGCTGTCCTTCATGGTCCCTAGGGTTGGTGAAAATGTTGTGTTCTGCCAGTCAGGGCTGCTGAAGGGAATTACTAAATCCATAAGCCTGATTTTGTTGTTTTAGTGAGTATATTTTCTTTGGAAAAGCATTTCCTTTCATCTAGTAATAGGGGAGCTATAATTATTGTGCAAAGCAACTGTGATTTCCATCTGCAGGCTTTCTGCAATCCCTGAATATTTGCAAACATTTGCTTTTCATAAATAAAAACCATTAGTTTAATTTAAATATCTATGAAGTATAATATATGTATATGTTATATACATATACATAAGTATATGTATATATATATATACATATACGTATACTTATAGTTCTGAAACAATTTTTGAGTATAATCCTACAAGACATTTTATTCTGTTTAATACACATCTTGCTTTTGGAGGAGTAATTACCATCTTTCTAAATTCTCACCCTTGCTCTCTCCTTCCTTGAGAAGAATAGTCTATCAAATACAAAGTTTGACTGGTATGCAGTCCTTTGTATGGTAAATCACTTAAACTTGGGGAAAAAAAAAAAAAAAAAGCATCTATTCTATATCAGTAGCTACTAAATTATTTTTCTTCTGGAGAACTGGATGTCTCACTCTGATGCAGTATTGATGCCTCTTTTTTTTCCCCTAGGCAAGAGTTTCTGCCTCTATTTTCTTATAATCACTTCACTTTAAAAAGGAAAATCTGACATTCAGTTAATAGTTCTATATATTTCCAAAATTTTTATTTTATATTTTTTCCCCATACTTTTCACATCTTTAATGAACTTGCCAGCAACTTGATAGTTGATTAAAACCACGAATTTGAATCAGAGTTTCTTTGAATTGCATTGTATGGCAGAGAAGGACTAATTTTAACTAGCAGTCAAAAAACGAAATCCTAAACTCATTTCTCTGAATCCAACTTCAATTTAGCAAAATATTTCAAGAAAACATTTACCTTGATTCTGCTGTCAGAAGAAAGAGATCTTGCTATATTAAACTTGAAAGAAAGCTTTCATTTCCAACCAAAATATCAACAATTACTTTTGCCTAGTGTTATCAAAGCTTAAACATGTTTTAGTTTCTGTCACCAGCATGAACTGTCACTAAAGTTTTTGCACCATTACTAACAAATTTTGAAAGGAGTATTTGTCTATCAAAAATGGAGACGCACAATTCATGTGTGGCAATTATCTATGGAAAATTCCTATTCTGTCTGTTAGCACATGGGACAGTGAGGATAATAGGAAGACACAGTACTAGTTACCAGTAGTTATGGTGAACAACTTGAAACAGTACAAATTTCTTTAAATTAAAAATAGCTGACCTTATGAAAATTTAAGTTAAAAAGAAAGAGAATTCTAGCATTTTCTGAATGTTTTAGGATTTTAGGATGTTCTATTGTCTCCACTTTTCTTATGTTAATAAAATAATGTATACAATAGAATGTCTTTTTGTCATAAACGTTTTGTTCTGTACAAAGCTCCTATAATTTTGATGACATCCTATAAAGGCCAGGTCTTCTCTGGGAACTAAGTCTAACAGTAAACTTTCTCACGCTTTTTCTTTAGTTGTACCTGAGGCTTTTCTGTTAAAACTATAATTTAATGAAAGATTTACGCAGTTTCTGCAGTCTCTAAAATTTAGTTAATTGCACCTTTTTTTCTAAGCTCAACATAAGATGCAAAAACTTCTGACTTCTTGGTTTTGCTACTATTGCAATTGATTCCAGTTCCAATAAGGGTTTAAGTTGACACAAAGCAAAATCATTGAAAGAAAATGCAGGCAAACCTTGATAAAGACCAGATGAAATTGTGGCGGCATTCAGTTAGACTCATACACACATTGTATTAATAATAGTAAAAAGAAGTTCAAAACCATGATCTTATTTCATAAGGATTTTTTTTAAATGATTTTATCAGCCTACATTATAATTCTTCAAAATAGAAATTCACACTGAATGGTTCAGCATGGTGACTTGGAGGTTTTGAACCCGAGATTTTATTAATGCCACAGGCATGACTAAAATAGTAATGTTGAAATTAATCTTTTTTTAGACATTAATAAGTAATAGTGAAAAGAAATAATCAGCATATCTTTGGGGCATCAGAAGAAAAAGAAGTCATGTAAACCAGAGCATTTCAAGATAATTGTCAGGCATACATCATTTCTTTCAGATTAGCTGAGGTCACGCACTTGATGCTCCCAGTTTTTGCATCCATATATGTGGTCATTGTTGCCATCAAATGCTGAATTTTGATGGCTATATTTAATGGACTGAGAATAGACCATGAAGGAAAGCACTAAGAACAGCAAATATAAAGAGCACGTACTCCATTCAGTTAAACAGTGACCTTTTTAACCCTGCTGTATGCAGGAAATATCCACTTGTATTTTGGTAATTACATTAGCTTCCTTAATGGCATTTGATACAGATGGTATAGGAAGAACTTATGTGCTGCTGAAGAATGCAGGCAACAGTTTTAGTTTGAATTGCAAATACTTCTTCTTATTGGAGTTAAGTGGTGGGGGGAGAGAACTGAAAATAGATTTGTATGTTTTCCTCAATCAGAGAAGCCATTATTTTTCAAAGCTTGTCATTTTTTGTTTCTCATTATATTAGAATTAATAAAACTTTGAACATTAAAAATCTCTGTGAAATCCCACAAAAATATGTTGAGGCAGAGTAACTGCTGTTGTTACTACATTCAGGGCTTAGGAAATTTATTTTTATCCTGATTCATGATACAAATTCTGGTTTTGATTTTTTGAAGATACCTCAATCACTTTCTGCTTTCTCTTCTGCCTGTAAAATGTTCTTCCTCCTTTGCTTTTTGTCTGTCAGAATATCTATGTCTGAAGAAGGAAATGGTTTTAGTGTCTGTACCAGGCATAAAGCATTAGCACAAGGCGGGCTTCCTCGAACAGAGGATTGCGCAAATTTAAAAACAAAATATTATTAAAATAGCCTTCTGTCTCCTGTATGTATGTTAGTTCAATAGAAAAGGCATGACGATTCCTCCTTAACATACTCCTAAAGCTTTTATGTGGGATTTTCATAAGCCAGAGATTGCATTGTCAGTTTTTCCCAGTAGTCACAAATGGATCTGTCCTCCGTTAGTTCTGACCTGGTTTTATCATCCTCTTCTACAGACTCCACGATACCTATGACAGGTGAAGATTAATTGTGCTTTGTGTAACAGAAAAAAAAACATATATATACTTCAAACCTTTCCTACTTATTCAGAAATAAGCAAAGATGGGAAGAAGCAGAAGGGACAGAAAAATAGAGGCCTTGGCAGCTAGAAAAGAGGAAATGGAGCATATAATGGAGGGTAGACACTTTCCCTCATAGGATTTGAATGGATGGAGTTCCTAAAGTTCGAGTAGGAAGCTGAGAAGCAAGAAACTTGCGATGTGGAATGGTGTCCCTCATCTGCATGTATTGCATTTCCATTCTGTATTTTACTTCAAGCAATGTACAGTATAAGAACTTAAGGAAAGAGGGGGAGAGAAAGTACTTATGCTTCTATTTCTTTCCTCCTACTTATGAGGATGCATGCGACTCCATTTTCAATTATCTATCTTTGCTTATTTATAACTAGAGTTGCACTCTTTAATCTGTTCCTGCTTTAGGCTAAGCTCTTTGTAAAGGGTATTCCTGGTATCTATCTTTGTCACCATTAGCTTCTTTTATGAGGCTTTCCTAACTCCCTCTCTATTTTCACATGCAAAAACTACTACAATTTCTATGTTATTTGTTTAATTTTGACATGAAAATCAGTCTTTTCAAACATCTGATTTTAAATGCCATTGGTTATCAAAGGTGTTAATGGCTACTATCAGTGGCTTATTTCATCAGCAGGCAATTATAGAGCTGGTTACCACTGGGTAACCAGTGTTACCAGAACTGGGTGTGCTGATGTGCTAACCAGACGTCACGTCTGTATCCCCCTCTCTGAATTTTACAAAAATCAGTTCCTTTCTCTCATCTGATGCTAGGACGCTACATCCAAGCTCAGTTCATTAGATCTGGTATACAACATGTCCAGACAAACAGAAAAGCCATCAGTTTTAGATCAGACAGTCATTTTATTCAGCCCATAGAGTCATCAAGCTTTTAAAAAGTTAGGCATAATATATTAATATTCTTACTATTGTAAGTGGAAAATTTTACACTAGAGTAATTATCATGACTTTCAAATGGAGTACTGTTTTACTAATTATAAAGTATTTATGTCATAAAGACTAGATTATCATTGCTATTTGGATGACAATAGCAAGTGTTTATCCTATCTGTCATTTTAGACACACTTATTTTATTCTATGCTCCATTTTTTTTATATATTGTTTGAAGCTCATGGCTTAAATAACACCGTCTTTGGCAGTTAAAAACTTCTAATTTAATGAATTAAAACATAAAGTATTAATTATGTGTGTCTCTTTAAAGTGTTGATTTTGCATCAGATTTTCAATTTTTGCAAACCTGGTAAAAAATGCAACATAGTTGCTGCAGGTGCATAACATATAACCTTTGCTATATAATTTAATTGGTTTATTTTTCATAAGTGTGTATCATGCTTATTCCGGAGACGTTTGCTCTTTCAATATGAAATCAGAAGATAAAGATAAATTTAGAAGATTGTAACATGAGAATTTGTTTCTAAGAGCATTATTTTGTCTAGATCATTTTCTAATACATCTGAGGTCTGATTTTAAAAGAAGATGAATGTGTGACAGAAAAGGTGTTTGTATGTTGGTTGTTAATTTTTTTGTTAGGTAGGTCACTTTGGAAGTAACGCCCCCTATTTATTTCCATGGAAACTACAACACCTACAAAGAGCACAATAACACTATTTGATAGAGCAAATTCTCAGTTACAAAACACTTTTTCAACACAGTCACCACCATTAGCGTTTTTGCCAGCATTGAGCAAGAGCCTGCATGCCACGCTCGAAAAACCTGCACGAGCGGAGGTGACCCACTGTTGCTATCACCACAGCTGCAATACACCACCACGGCCTACTGTGCTCGCATCCACTGTTTGCTCTCCAGAAATGTTCAGCAAGCTTCAATGAATGTCATTGAGTGCCATTTTTTCTACATGGAGGAATTCAATTCCACACTTTTGCTCCATCTGCACTTTCAAGTCAGATGCCATTTTGTCAGTGCCCCTCTGCTGCCATCTGTCGCATGGCAACAAAATGGAACAGAATATTGGTGGGAAGGTTCAACCTCTACTGCCATACCACAAACATCTGCCTCCAATATTGTGGGCCAACATCGTAAAATAGGAGGCATCACTTTCGGAGCAGCCCTCATATGGGGTGGATTCATAATAAAACAGAGGATGTTCTTTGATAAAATATTTGATATGTGTCTCCTACCTGTGTTGGCTTAATTGTGGAGTTTACTATTCTGTTTGGATTTTCTTTGTCAATTTTCAAACAGTAGAGGTAGCCTGCAGGTGATAACTATCTCATTAATCTTTCCAATCCTCTAGCACTTGAGCATGAGAATAGCTGATCAATTACAGCAATTGTCTCCCTAAATGAGCTTTTCACATCTGCCTCTTATTTCATTAGTTAACTGTCTGCTCATATAGCTGATAGAATGGAATCGTAGTGGCTTCTTACAGCGTATTCTGTGTTACTGTACAATGAGGATGGGGTTGTTAGCAAAATGGGCACAAAAGGGTTTTTATCCACTATCCACAATAAATATATGAGCTATTGTGTAGGAGTGCTTTTGTCTCTAATCGCTGTTTGTTGAAACCTACTTAAAGTACATCAGCTTCTTTTTCAGCTTCCTGTTTAGTCCTTAGTTGTAAGCCTTATTATTTGTGTATTTATCATTTTTATGACACATACAAAGCATTTTCATGTCCTAAGCCAGGATATCAATGTATTGCCTATATGATATTAGAAAATAAAAGCTGCCAAAGTTAAAAGTAGAAGTATAATTTCTTCCTTGTTTCTTTACAATGCATCTTTTAAGTACTTAGCTGTAATATCGTTTTCTCTGGAAGTAAATGTCCAAAGCTGCAAAAAAGTATCAATAGTGGTAATGTGATACATAATAATTATTCAAATTAAGTCCAAAACTGTGAGCAGTGATTACATTGCAGAATTCAGGGTTTTCAAGAAGCATGAACTACAAAATATGGATTCTGAGTTTGAGAAGAAATACTCAAACTTTTAGTGACAGGAAAATCAGTTTCCAGATGAAAATTAAATTAAATTCTGTGGAGAGGCCTTATTCTCTAGCTGATAATATCTTATCAGGTTATTCTTAAACATTTACAGGATTCAATTTTCAAAGACTGTTTTTTTTATGTTTATCATATATTGAATTGATTTATGATATAAATAGATAGCTAGATAGATTTTACTTACATGTTTTGCCAAATAGTAAATTAAGCTAAAGCATAAAAAGGCTTAATTAGAAGTCCTGATCCTGGTTTAGATTTTTTTTTCCAGGTGATTCTTTGATGGTTGCTGAACATTTAAGTATGTTTGAACTTGAAATTCTCAGATATTTATGCTTGAAAATTGTTTCAGTGATTTTAAAAAAAAGTACATTGCAGACATTTTATGGAATTTCTGAAGCCATTTAGCTAGTGTTACTAAATATTAGTAATCTTTTAAATTCACTTTTGACTATCTATTTGCAGGCCTGGTTTGCATGAAGTCAAGTACTTCTGTGGTTGAACTTGTTATGCTGCTTTGTTCACAGGTAAGACATTCTCTGGTTTTATTATTTACTTAGCATAGTGCTGGACTGCTGCCAACCCAGGAACTGTGTATTGCTGTTTCTTTCATTCTTCCATTTCAGTATAGGAAAATACAAATTAATCTCTTCTGGTAACACAAATTATAGATTTTTAAAAGAAAAAATTTTCTAGCATATTGTTCTATATTTTCAAGGTATAAATATATATTTGCATTCATTTTGTAAAAGCATATGGATGTACATTATCTACTTTTCCTGTGTATGAACTCTCAAGCCAGTTCTTATCTACAATACGTGAAAAGAATATTGTTTTCATAATTGTATGTTAAATTTGTGTTTTGAATTAGTAATTTTATTAAACCCAACTTTTTGGTGGCTTTACTGATTTGGTACACATGACATAAAATATTGCGTATTTTATATAGCTGTCAGTATGTACAAGCAGAGGAAGATGGCTTAAGTAATCCCTAGGAGCTGACAAAAGTAGAATATTTCTATTTTAAAAAATTGTATAGTTAATTTTTTTTTTAGCATAACAGTAATCAGTTTCCCAGAAATCTGAATCAATTAATATTTTGATTTGCTGTCACCAATAAAATATTCAGAACTAAAATAATTCATCATACTATTTTACATCTCAATTTTGATTTTGTTTCTACAGTGTGTTATTGGCTAATTTCTTATATATAGCCTTTTACTTTAAACTGCCGGTAACAAGCTATCCCCAAACCTTTAAGAATTCTTTCCATTTTATGTAATATAAGGTAAATACAATGGCCTAACAGATCCAAACAATTTAATTTTTCTTTTCAATTCTCTAAAGACTTTTTAACAGTGTATCATTTATCAAGTTCCCCGTAGATTTAAAATACCAGTTAAATGCATACTACGTTAGTATACAAAATGCCCAGGCTAACTCTTTACATGATTACCAAGGGAAAATAATTGTTTGTAGTTTTCCTTGAGCATTCACAGACGCACTTGGAGAACCTGCATCAAAAATGTACTGAAAACAAATGTGTTTCTAGGGGAAATTGCAATGAAGATCTTCTTCTGATTAATCTACCTAAAAATAATTAGCATTTACAAGTTTTTTGGGGGAGCAGGGCGAGGAGGTTCCAACTTACCTGCTGCGTGCCAGTCCTTAGCTTGCGTTTCTTCAAGCTGCTGTCATAAGGAAATCATTAAATCTTGTTTTCCTTTTTTCCTTTGTTTTTTTCTTCTTTTTCTTTTTTTTTTTTTTTCTTTTCTTTTTTCCCTGCTTAGCCAAGATGGATATTGGTTAGGGAAAAGTAAAAGAAACATACATCCCTAGCAGGAACCCTCAGTGGGGTTTGAACTTCAAACCCTCTCCAGCAGGGCACTTGAAAAATTTGTTACCTAATGGTTAAGTCCTGGGTTCCAGGAAAATTCCAAAAGATCCATTAAAGCTTTTGAGCCTTATGTTCATGTCATGAAACCTTTTTTTTTTTTTTTTTTTTTTTCCCCCCCCTTTTTAACAGCTTTTGAAACCTTTACTTGAGGGAAGGAATAACTTACAGTCCTTTCTTCTCTAGTCTTTGGCTTTACTGCAGTTCTCAGGAATAAAGTGGAATGAAGCATTAGGGTCTAGTGTCTTTGATGGCCTCATCGTCTAATCATAGGTTTAACATTACTCATTTGCTGGCTCCAGGAATTCCTGCCATTAAGGGCCCTAGAGATGAAACTTTGCCTCAAATATTGATTGAAAGGAAGAGGGAGAAATTTAAGCTCTTTCTGCAATGCTTTTTCTTTAGACGTCTCAATAAAGCTATGTAGCAAATGCAGCTAAATCAATGTGTTGGTTTTATGACTATAATACAAGTTATTTATAATTTCCAAATATTTGTCTGTGTTAAAAATAAGCTTCATTTTATACCTAATATAATGTAAAGAACCTAATCATTTTGAAATTATGGATATCTATTGATTTTCTTCTGTTTGCTTGAGAGCTATTTTCTTTCTATCCAATTACTTGGGGGAAATAACAGCTTTTAATACTTATACCCCAGCTGATATTTTAAAGTTGTTTCCTTGACTTGCAAATAAGGGCAATTTTGCATCCAGGTGCCTATTTATTTCACGTTTTTCAAAAGCTAACGCTGTGATATTGTTGGTGGAGTGATGTTAAATGTTTCTATAGGCATTGGTCAACAGGGGGCTATCATGGTATAGTGGCTCACATAAAAGCTTTGCGTCTGCACAAAATATTGTATTTAAACCTATAGGTGTACTAAACAATCCGCAGTTCCGCTCATCTGCATGAAGATTTTCAATGAAATCTTCAATTTAATTTTTAAAACTCTATTTCAAAAGAAAACACAAAGTAGATGGTTTAGAATGCATAATTTGGAGCACTGCTAGCAGAAAATGGCAGATAAAACATATAACACAATCCAGCCTCTAGCTAACATTAGGAGACTAGGAGATGCTGTCCACAGCAAAATGAAGTTGAATCATCTCTGTAAAAACAGAGAGTGATGCCTGAGTTTTTCCATATTGATTCATTAATATGAACTGGAAAGACTGTATAAAGCACTGCATTTTTATTTATTTATTTTTTTCAGTAATCCTAACATAACTAGGGCTTTTCTTCCTACCACAGCTAAAACCTTCATATTCAAATTGAATGGCCTTCTACAGATTACGTGGAGAAGTTTGAAATGTGTCATTCAAAAGATAGACAATGATATCAAAAACCTTTGAAAAGTACGTTTTTGTTTGCCCAAAACAGAGTAACTTTAGACATTAAAAAGGAAAGAGAAGTACAAAGTTTGTTTTCCTTTCATTTGCTGCAGCAAATTAGATGCTTTTATGCTCTTTATGTTGGAAATTCCATGTTAACGACTACAGATTAGCAAGGATGTCAGAGTTTTTTTTCTTATCTGAGCTCCTGAATAAAATCAACATTGCCAGCGGCTCACATCCTAGGTATGGTCTAAATTTACATGAAATATCACATTACAAATGTCTGAAGGTACATGTCATGGATAATTCAGTTCATATGGGCAGCCTTTTAGACTCTTAGGGATACGCAATCAACTCTTTCCCCCCAAAGGAATTTGAAGTTTCTGTGAAAAATATATTTTAAGTTTTAAAGGAACTCTTGTAAGGGCGATGCATCATTTTGGAGTTTGGGGAAGAACAAAAGTTCTATTCTTAGTATTTTCAGAATATCTCTTTCACTGTAACTTGCTTCCCTTCACCCTTTTTGTTTATTTCATAATGTCACCTACTTCACTAGATTAAAATTCAGGTTACTTTGAAGGCTATATTTTCTTTATTTCTTATATAAGCCGAAAGCATCCATTCAAGTACTTGAAATAAGTTGGGTTT
>WBMW01006475.1:46884-151960 GCA_013396635.1 Penelope pileata | reverse complement strand
TCGAGTACTGTGTTCAGTTTTGGGCCCCTCACTACAAGAAAGACACTGAAGCACTGGAGCATGTCCAGAGGAGGGCAACAAAACTGGTGAGAGGTCTGGAGCACAAGTCTTATGAGGAGCGACTGAGGGAGCTGGGATTGTTTAGTCTGGAGAAGAGGAGGCTCAGGGGAGACCTCATCACACTCTACAACTTCTTGAAGGGAGGTTGTGGTGAGGAGGGGGTCGACCTCTTCTCCCAGATAACTGACAGGACGAGAGGGAATGGCCACAAGTTGCGCCAGGGTAGATTCAGACTGGATATGAGGAAAAACTTTTTCTCTGAAAGAGTGGTCAGGCACTGGAATGGCCTGCCTAGGGAGGTGGTGGAGTCACCATCCCTGGTGCTGTTCAAGAAGCGTCTAGACGAAGTGCTAAGGGATATGATTTAGTAGCTTAGCGGGTAGGGATGGTGATAGGAGGACGGTTGGACTAGATGATCTTGTAAGTCCTTTCCAGCCTAGTGTTTCTATGATTCTATGATGAAAAAATGCTGTCATCTGCAGTTCTAGATACATGTAGAATATCTTACCCATTTCAGGATTTAGTAGCTTTCAATACATCATTCATTCTATTGATTTCTTCTCCCACCACAAGAGAAATCTGATCAAGATCATAATTCAGGAACCTCCAACAGATATATCAAAACTAGAATGAAAATAATCTGCTTCTGAATCACTATGTTGAGGCATAATGTTTCTTTTAGATGCTATCCATTGTAAATTGCCCTTTACTAGAAAAACTGTCTGCGGTTAGGGGAGGGAAAGAATATACATAACCAAGAAATGCTTTAATTAAAGCCTGTTACGAGATTCTGAAGTAAATGATAACACATGGTCATTACTGTAATTAAGCTGTAGGTAGATTCTGTAAATATTTTGCAGACTATATCAAGAGTATATCCATAACTTGACAGCTCCAGTATATAATTAATGGGTAAACTGGGCTTCAGCTAAGCCTTTCAAACTTTGGTTAACCATGTGATCCTCAAAAGTGAGTTGTGTCTGTCCACCTGGTTTAGTCTATTAACCTGGAAAGTCAGAAGCTGCTCGGGTTGAATCCAGTCTGTCTCTCCATATCACAGGCAGACATTCATTACATACTTAATCAAAAAAGATATGTGGAGGATCTTCTCCCATGCAGCACAGTCCATATAACACTTTCCAGTGCTTTGATGCATGTAAAACATAGTGGTTGTATACTACCACGTACATTACAGCAATCACAACTAAAAAGTGGCAAAAGGTGATGGGATGTGGAGGGAGAAGGGAATGAGTGCTTTGCCTGTTGTCATAAGTGGCAAGAAAAAGTTTGAAGCAAGATCAAGAAATTAATTCATTCCAAGTAGAAGGGGGAGAAAAAAGAAAAAAAAAGAAAAAAAGAAAAAGGCAAGTGATTTCTCATCAGTTAGAATTGGAAGGAAATTCTCACTGTGTACATTTAGTTATCATTTTAGCTGGTAAGAATATAGGTGAGACCCATCAACCCGGCACTGGAAAGATTTCAGTGCTAAAAGCCCTGCCCTAGCAGATCTAAATGTGCATCCTACCTCAAGGGACGATATATCTCTTGGACTTCAGAGAATGGCAACTGCCTGACACAGAAAACAAGCAGCAAAATAAATACTTTTCTGATCCCTTGGGCTGACTAGAAGAAGCCCTGAAATATGGGGTTCATATAACAAACAGAATTCATGCTTCTTGATAGTAGACATACTCTATTTGAGTCTTTTTAGAAAAGCAGGAATTCTCCAGCTTTGCTGTACAGTGCCTTCTAATTAAGCACCATCCTAACAGGTACCTTATTAGGCTCCCTCTGAACACAGTTAAGCTTTCTTTCTGTCCTATCCTATTTGAATGTATATTTTACATTTTAATTTTATGAATTATTAAAAACCATTTCATTATAAATTTAATTTTGTATCTATTTAATCTTCTTAGCACTATTAGATTCAACATTAATTATCCTTAAAAATCCTTATTCATTCCATTCAAAGCCCTCTCTAAGATTTTTCTCACTCCTTAATTTTTGTTTAATAAGTGATTACTCTTTCAGATTCCTGCGTGTGCTGTTTGTCTTTTTGACACCAGCATTGGTAGGAAGGTTGAAGAGAAGTTAAATAACGATTGCTTCTCTTAAATCCAAAGAACAACAAATCAGAAACTTAATCTACTTAGGATATATGTGATGCAACTTGAAATTAAGGCTGCTTATGCAAATTCTATGGAGGTGTATTTTTTTAATTATTTTTTCCTAACCATGAAACAAGTTGACTGTTTCACCTTTAGCCATGTTTCATTCATCCTGCTGGATTATTCACTGTCCCTGTATTTGTGTGCAACTAGGAGGAGACAAATGATGCCTATCATATCACTACAAAAGTCTGAATTAAAATTTGCCATAGAAGGGAAGAATGTCTGTGTGCATCTCTATACATAGAAACACATGCACACATACAGACAGAAGCTCAGCTTGTTTCAGTGATTGTTCCAGTATTTCCTGAAAAACAGTTATCCTCACAAAATTTAGGAAGTTTTGGATCCATTACACTGCTTCTGTCCTATATCTTCCTCTCTGCTAACCCTACTGTTTTGTACCAGTAATTACATCCATAAGACTCGGTAGCTAAAACATCTGAAAAGTATTCAGACCTTTGTTTCCTGGTTTAGTGGGTTAAGCTAGTTGAGATCCTTGTCCAAGGCTGATTCCAAGTACATACGTTGCTCTGAAAGTAATGTCTCCTATTTATTTCCATGGAAACTATAACACATTCAAAGACCATAATAGCACTATTTGATAGAGCACATTCTCAGCTACTAAACATCGTTTTTCCACACAGACACCACCATTAACTATGCATATTTCCCAGCAATGAACAAGAGCCTGCATGCCATGCTCTTAAAGATCTGCACCAGCAGAGGTGACCCACTGTCACCACTGCTGAAACGCACCACCCACCGCCTCCCTGCACTCACATCCACTGTTTGGTCTCCAGAAATGTTCAGCAAGCATTGATGAATGTCAGTGGGTGCCATTTTTTCTGCATGGAAGAATTCAATTCCACCCCTTTGCTTCATCCTCACTTCCATGTCAGACGCCATTGTGTCAGAGTGCCCCTCTGCTGCCATCTGTTGCACGGCAACAACATGGAATGGAATATTGGTGGGAAGGTTCAGCCTCTACTGCCATACCACCAACATCCACCTCTGATGACATGGGCCAACATAATAAAATAAGAGACATTGCTTTCAGAGCTGTCCTAATACATAATGAAGGCTACCTGAAAAGAAACAGGACAGTCATTAATTACTTTAAGTAAATGTCAAGAAAAAAGAAAGAATTTTTGGCATTTGATGGCAGAGAAATAAAGTTAAACCAAAAAAACCCAACATTTTCACACATGGAACAAAGTACCAGAAAAGTATATGAAAATAGTCAGTCATATAGCTTCAAATTGAAATTCCAATTTTTATCACAGACTCAAATTCAGTATCAAGAAAACTCTTTAGCTGAAGTCCGTAGTTTGTTTTAATATTGTCATCCTATAAAGATCCAGTGAGAAAGAAAAATGATTTCTGCTACGTCCTTATCCAATCTCAAATATGGGACAGCACAGACATGTACTTATATTCCAGTGTTGATTTTGGGCTCATAATCCATAACATGGCCTACATAAAATAAGTTGATGTACATACGTAGTGTTGTATCCAAAACCAGAAATGAAGTCCAAGTAGTACAATAGAAAAGGTATCTTTGCTGCTAAAGGGAAAGTAAAAAAAAC
Source organism: Penelope pileata (assembly GCA_013396635.1). Lineage (NCBI taxonomy): Eukaryota > Metazoa > Chordata > Aves > Galliformes > Cracidae > Penelope > Penelope pileata. Next base: position 148,143 of record WBMW01006475.1, on the reverse strand, counting down.
CTTTATTTTTGTTCCAAAACTTAAATTATTTTTGTTTTTCCCTTGGTGTTTCTCACTTGCTTCACAGAATTCTGGAAGTTATCCCAAAGATGAGCATTTTGCATTGACTTTAAGCTAAAGGAGTATCAGATAATTTTCTTACATTAATTCTTTGTCCATGTGTGGAATGTATTCCAGCCCAATCTCAGTCTTCATCTCTTGACCATCTGCTTCTCATAATCTAAGTTTCAAGTGGAAACCATCAGTGTATTCTTTCAATCTAGAAGGGAAATCTTATTTTCTTGATTATTCTGTGAGATGTCTTTCCAGATCCAAGTACACCCTGAAAGCTAATTCTGTGTTTTGCCTTCAGTGTCAAGCAAGATCTCTTAAATATCTTATTTACATCTGAATGATCATGAAAGTTTTGGTAATTTCTCTAGCCCATCCTTAGGTCCTTTTTTCAAAAAATGTCAAAAAATACATTTATTACACATCAACAAGATGCTGATCTAAACCTCTTCTAGAAACACCACAAAACGGGATGGATCAGAAGATTGTAAGAATTACTTTCCTTGTATCCCCATACATCAAGGTATCTTCACCTGGCTGTCAAGTTATCTACAATTCATATGGATTTTAGGCAGATTAGAGAAAAGTACCTAGAATGTCAGAAAGTGTCAGCTGGTATTTCTTAAAGAGCTGAGACAGGGTAGAAGACCTCATTAGTGGATAGCGTCATCACTGATATATAGTTTGTTGCCTTTCATTTTATGTATAATGGAGACAAAGTAAGGAGCATTTTTCTCCACATCAAAAGGCCTTTTCTCTACTGATGTGTTTTGGAAAGCTTCAGATTGCTTATCCACTTTTAATATCAAAGAGTAGTGACTGGAGTGGCTTTTAGCATGATTAGCCAAATGTAGTAACACAAATTGTTAATAATTTTTAGATCTTTTAAAGGAAGAACTATTTTTCCAGCCATTAAATAAACTCTAAAAATTATGGATGTATTTTCTAACATATGTATATGTCTGCTTCAGGAGATATGCAGAATTTCTGCAAGGAAATTAAGGTTACTATTGTAACGTCTGAATAAATTTCACCATTTCTCTAGTGTTGTTTGGATAATGTAAATGTTTTTTGCAGTTGGGGATATTTTTCTCTTTTCTTCAAAAATACCAATGAAATGTTCCTCTGGGAATGTTTGACTTCATTTTCAAGATAAATTGGGCAATTACCTCAGGTGATCTGAAGGGCAATGGGTCTGTGTGTTTCCAAGAAAAAGAAAGGTTAGCATACATTACTCCAAGTCAAGAAAATAAAAGGAAAATGAGTCCTGTGAAAGTGAAATCTGAAACTTTCTACCACCTTTGCTGCATTTTTAAAGTAATATTCACATAAATTGTGTTGTGAAAGTTTCACATTCCTTTTCCTTTCTGAGATTTGGCCAGAAGCCTAGTGAATTCCAATACTTGCAGATTTGCCTTCCAGACGGATGTCATCAGTTGTTCTGCATCTTCCTTATTGTGGGAAATATTCATTTTTTAAAAAGATGACCTATCATGAAATCCTAGAATTGATTCCAAATTTACTTGAAAGATTAGACTAAAAATACATTTTATTTATAATCTATTAGCAGTGTATATGTTAGTAAGAGAGATGAATATGGGCAAGAAAATTGGAGTTCTTAGATCTGATTCTCATTCCAAACAGTATTGGAGGGTTTTTAGACTCCAATATCTTTAGCTCAATTCTTCTAGGAACGGAAGGGACGGTCTTGTGATCTTAAAACTGTACAATCTGCTCAAAACTTTATGAGGCTTGAAATCAGTTAGCTTTTCTGCTTATAGCTGCTTTTAATGGGCATGGTTTTTTCATCAATAAAGAAACATTTCCTTCCATCTTGTAATGTTTCCTTTGAATATTTCTGCTTGAATGACATCACGTGAGTTATTTGTGATTTTAGGAGGCAACATCACAACACAGAGTTCAAACCCAAGGTAAATTCACAACCCATGTTGTGAATTGCAAACACATTTTTATAAAATTTCCACTTCCATACCCTGATAAAAGGTAGCACTTGTACAGCTCCATACAAAACTGTTCTCCAGGCATAGTAAGCGTATTAAAGCATCCAGAAAGAATAGAATCAATACAACAAAATTGCATCTGTCAAGAAGTAAAAATTAAAATACATTAATTAAAGAACTGAGATATCAAGTGGGTTATTAATAGACTAGAAAATTGAGTAAATATTCGATGTGAAAAAGACAAAAGAAAAAAAGAAAACAAAAAACAAACAAGCAAACAAAAAACTGTGATTAGTTAACTGCATAGAAAGAGAGAATGCCAGAGAAGCTAAAATTATTTGAGAGTGTGGTTCTCACAGGATGATTATTGGATCAGGTATCTGTGTAGTCAGTAACTGTAACTTGTTGAGAAACTTGCAAATTGTGAATAAATTTTAGCCTTCCTTGAAGAAATTGGGAATGATCAGAGCTGTCATGTAGATTATGAAAACCCTGAGAATTATTATTCCTTTTTTATGAACATATCATGTGGTGGATTTGTCATTTAATTTTTAATATTATCACAAGATTCTTCTGTAAAAGAAAATTTTTAGTTGTTTTGAGTAAAAATTAAAAAAGTGATTGTAAGCAGAGGTGATTTGGAAAGAAGGATTATATAAACTGAAAAAAAAAATAGAATTTTTTTAGTGTACTGGAGATTGTAGAACTTTAAAGAAATAAAATGAAGAAAATATACTCAAATGTAAGAATTGTGAGAATACCAGGAAAATAAGAAAATGAACATCCTGGTTTGAAAGAAGCCTGAACTTCAGATAATATGTGCACTGTATTATGGTTCATTGTCTAGAAGTTTTCACGTTTTACTGTCATCCCAGTGTTTTTTCATCTCTTCTCATCCTGTGCATGGACATTTTTTGTAACTGTATTCATCCTGAACCTTCTGTCAGGGAATGTGTATGGGCAGTTTCTGGATGCAGTGATGCTTTTCAAGCAACAGGATCAGTAAAGAGGAGAACAAGCTAGCTCTGATGGGGAAGAGGTGCCGATATCCTAATGACTTAGTATGTTTTTGAAGTCTTCAGTATAAGTTTGCATAACATAAAATATTTAGAATGTAGCCGCATTGGATTTAATTAATGTCTAAAGTTATAATATTTTCTTGTGAATTAAGACAATCTTTTTTTTCCAACAGTAAAGTTAAAAAATGAAATATGATAACCTCCTACTGTTCTATTACAGAGGAATCTTGGCTTTCTTGAACACTGTGTGTGTTAGTCTAAATGTGCCTCTATCCCTGCCTGTGATCCAAAGGAATATCTTGTTTTGTGATAGGTGTGCTGTGGGCAGTATTAGTCATCCACATTGCTCTATCAAGCAGGAAGCTTTTGCCAAGGGAAAAAAGTTTGACACATTCTTCTTGTCTAGAGGAAATTCTTTGGTACAAGATTTTGGCAAAGCATGGGCTTGGTAACAGCAGTTTTCATGCACAGAAAAGTCTTCCAGCTCTTGTTTTAAGGCTCAGAAGATTCATGATATGAACTACGTCAAAACCACATGAGATGTAGTGTAGTTATTCAAGGACTTAGCTGCTAATAACCAAATTTTGATTCTACTTGCCTATGAAATAAATTTTCCAGTGGTCGCTGCATCCATTACTTTTACTGTATGTATGTATTTCTAATTCTTGCATCTTGAGAGTGAGAAAGATCTTCTGGAAAAAAGTAAAACCAGGTTCCATATTTACAGGCAGAGTTCAAATCCCAGGGTTATGATTTTATTATATTAAATTCTGCTTAAAAATGACAGGAAACTATAGTAGTAATAATAATCCACAAATAATGCCTTATTTATGAATTAACAGAGGGTTGGGATATATGATGAGTTCATAGCGAGGGAATGCATGAACCGCAAATCTTGTTTTTTATGGTTCTGCACTGTTATTTTTTCCATAAGTTTTTGATAGATGCATGGGCAGGTTTCACATGCTTTCAGCATGAATTGATGAGATTTTCCACCTATGGAGACATAGGGAGAGATTCATTTGCTACTGTTTAGATTTCTGGTGGCATTTTAGGTACCTTATCTCACCAGCAATCCATTTAGCTGGTTTAAATTTTATGCAGTATTTGAGACGTTTACATAGAGCAGAAATTTCTGACAGAAGACTTGCAAGAAAATCTCTGACTTTTGCAGGCACAGGTAGACAAGATAAACAAAGGTAATCAAAATGACACTAGGTGTGTATGTTCAGGCAATTTAATCCTTTCCCTGTTAGTTTCTTGGAGAAACTTTATACTATACCGGGGAGACTTGATTTCTATCTAAAATTAGATTACTAGACTGTCTTCAGTCACTGGTTTTGGAAAAGAACAAAATCAACACCACTGAACAAAGGAACTGTTACAATGATTTTCTAGCTCTCGTGGCTTAAGTCCTAATACTCAATATTCGATAATTACTTGCTCAGTAACGGGCTGAGTATGATCATTGTTTGTATATTTTAACAGCTCTTTTCTTACAGAACCCATCAGGAGTAGAAGATTATTTGTTTTGTTTTGTTGTTTTAAAATGCTTCACTTGGTCAAATCTGCAAATGTTCCTAGTATCAGTTAGAAGCACCTTCCCAATTAGTGACAAGTTTTCACAACAATCATTTGAGAAAATTTCCTAATTTTGTGCAAAACTATTTCTCCTGACTATGTCAAGAAGCAAGAATTGAGAATTTCTGCCTGATGTTTTTTGTCCTGGAAAAAAGTAATGTAATGCAGAGTAGTTCTGTAACTCCAACTCACCTTATGCTTTATTGTTTATAATAAGTGTCAGACTGGACAATTGCTTTCTGAACTGTAATCCAGCTGATGTATTTTGATTTTTTTTTTCTGTGTGATGAAAAGGCTATATTTATTACTCCTAAAGAAAAGCTTTAAGGAACTATCTCCCCCAAAAAAGTTATCTTCACTTTTTAAAGACAGAGCTTGACTTTTTTCATATGAAGTATCAGAATCAATTGAAGTCATAGAGGTAGAGGGATGTATAACAGAAGTCTGTTTATGTTATACTGAGTGTTTTGTCTTTAATCTAGTGGTATATGAAGTAAAAATTATCTTTTAGTATCTATGAAATTGTTTAAATCAGTTTTGAAAGTTTATCTTGTAAATCAATGTTAAAAGTATAAGAATTTTAAAATCTTAGGTTGTTATTAGCTACATGTTTTGTTCTCAGTCCTAATGGGGAAAAAGAAAAAGATTGGACCCTAGGATGGATGGATGGTGTACTGATTGTTCGCTGCCTTACCTGAAATATACAAGGTGTAACAGTGATGCAAACTGAAGAAGCTGATGCTACTACGTTGTGTTTATTTGGAAAATGGAATAACTTATATTTTTAAATGATCATATCATTCTTCTTTGGATAAAAAAGAAAAAAGAAAAAGAAAAAAAAAAAGAGCAATGTTAGATTAAGAAGTCCAGCCAAAATTCAATCTCCTTAGGAAGATATCAGGGTCAGCTTCAGAAATGTGTTTTGAAGTCCTTGGGTTTTGATCATGTTATATTTTATCTTCTTAGGAATGGCAAAATTCTATTCAGAAGAATGCAGGACTTGCATTTATTGAGCTCATCAATGAAGGAAGGTAATTAATTTTAAAGCTTTTGAAAAAGTAGTCATTTTGCATTTATTCCATTGGGTGATAATACTTCCTCACCATCTGTTCCAAAAAGATTTTGAAAAGGCTCTTTTAATTAAGAGATTTATTGCATAGTTACTTTACACTGCAAATATTTAAGTTAGAAATGTATAATTTTTAAATTTTTTGTTTATTGGCAGAAGGAAATAAAGACTCTATGAATTGTATAGATGTTTGGGTGTATTTGAGAATTGAACCACTGTTTTCCTGAGCAGCAAGGTTGTTTCGCCCAGACAATCCAGAGAGCCCAATCTGTAAACCCATCTGCTGCTCCATCTGTTTTAGGAGCACAGTGTTTATTGTACAGATGCACTTTATACTATCAGTTCACGTGGATTTTATCTAGAATTTCTGGTCTGATTTTAGTCTCGTAAAATATGAGACATCATGTTTGTAAGAGCTGCCTTGCTTTTGCAAATTGTTAAGATATATTGTTGTCACTCCTCAAGTACTTTTAATGCTGTATCTGCTTTTATCTTCTACTCTGTGCAGTGTACTTCGAGTCAGCCAGCTGGGCAGCAGTGAGGCCAGTATGGCCAAGTATGGCCAAGCTGGTAGTAGAATGCCATAAGACAAGTGTAGCCACTTGTTTATTGTGTGTCACTGTGACCAGTAAATTAAATCCATTTAAATCTGGATGTTTTGATAAGTGCAATTGAAATATGTATCTGTATATGTATATATACTCATTGAAGATTTTTGGTTTTTGTGTGTATATTTTCCAGAGATAGTACGTCATTACTGAGTGTGATGTATCAAATCCTCTCTTTATTATAGGGTATTTTTTTGTCAAGCTGATATTTCAGGGGTTAACCCATGCATTCATCTCAAAGAAAGACTAGAAAACATTAGAGAATAGAACATTACTATTTGGAAAACAGGAACATATGTCTTTGTACCCAGTTTTTGGGTAGTAGAAATTATCTTAGATTCCCTACAGGTACTGAAGTTACACTGCAATGGTAACAGTTGGAAATGTAGTCTTTTCATTGGAAATTCTTCTTGCTACAAAGTGTCCATTTCAGTTTACATCATAATGGGGCTCACCAGAGTGAGTCAGTTACTGCACATTGTACAATAAATATTACATGATAATAGACTGAATATTATGTTTTTGTATAATGGTATAGAATCTCATTTTTGTTTCTCGACCTAGCTAATGAGACTAGGTATTGCTGTATGCTTACTGCTGATAAAATGCTCATTCAGAACAAAGAGCACATCTGCATATTTTTAGCAATTAAGTATTAAGGTGTCAGTGGACCTTCTTCAAAATGAGGTAATATTTAAGAACTGCTACTTAAACACAATCAAAGGAATGTCTAATCAAACTGCCCTTAGACACATGTTCCTCCATGTACTTTTGTCATAAACATGTCTTAGAACAAGTGTGTGTGCATTACTAGAATGCTCTTTTTTGCAATCAGCCCATCCGTTTTTAATTTATCCTTTTGGGGATAAAGATAACAGTCTTTTAACTGAAAATTGTTATAAATATTTATTCTACTTAATAGCTAAACTTGTGAATGCAATTCATCAATCATAGCTAGCGAATGCAATTGTGCAACTGTCAACAATTAACAGGACATAAACAGTTGATGAATGTGCAGCTGAATTAAAGTGCTCCCTAGGATAACCTGAAATTATAAACTGGATCATTTAAAAGAATCTAACAAAGGATCTTTATAATTAAAACAAAGCAGGGTTAATGGGATGTAAAATTGCATATAATCGCTGTGCAATAATGATTGAACTTTAAATTATTAAAAGCAAAATGAAGGCTAAGAATATTTTTAAGGACTTTCTGGGTAAGATTTTTAGAGACCTGGTTGATAAATCAACAGTTTTGAGCAAGATTTTTTTTTGAGGGTGGAGGGAAAGAATGAGGTAGAGTACAGAGGATCATAATTTTAGAATCTTCAGTTAGATGTCTATGCTAGATAGACATCTAACTGAACATGCTACAAGGTGATTTTCTGAGTACCTAACTTCTGTTTGTATGTTAAATCATTGTTCTGAAACAAAATATTTCACATTAATGGTAATAGAACCTAACAATTTTTTAAAAATTAACATATATTTTCACATCACTTTAATAAATTGGGTTTTCATTTTAAATCAGGTGCTTTATTAGATTTGTTTCTGGTTTTACTCATTTTAGGCAATTTTTTCTGGGAAGGTCTGAATGATACATAGCTGTAAAACTGAGGGTTGAATTGAGAGAGCTTGGTAGATTAATCCTGAATTTTTCTTTGGTTACAACACAGATTACTATATGTGCTTGTGATTACTAAATTGTACAACAAAATCTGTTATAACAGCCATTAGCATAACAAAACTATCTGACCATAGATTTAATACTTTCAAGAAAAATATATGCAAAAATACCTAATTTCAGACTCTATTTCACCATTTATAATACTATTTTGCCATCATTTCAGACTTTAATTTCACCATCTGTAACATCCTTGAAAGATTTAGAGAGATTATGCTTATGATCTTGAACTTTGTGCTTCTTTTTAAACAGTCTCATGCTATTAATATGTAATGTTGCAGAGTATCACAGATGTCAAGAATGTCACTGATAGCAGCTTAATTAGTATTTTTGATTTACATTAGGGTATACACACAAGTAGGCTTCTTAAGTAATGAGCTGGATGCAAGTGCAATGTTGACTGTAAAAGTGGACATGAAAAGAAACGGGGAATTATATGAGTGGGAGATTACTACCCATGTTTAAGTGGGCTGAGGATGGATGAGATCAAAGGAAAAAGGGTGTGGGGTGACAAGAACAAGAGATAAAACAGGAAAAAAATACCTCAAGTAAATATGTAAATGCATGCATGCAGCCTGGAAAGCAAACAGGAGGAATTACTCCGTGTGAAATCACAAAACTATATCGCAGAAATCAATGAGATTTGGTGGGATATTGTACACTATATGGCAGAAGTGCTGTGGTAGACAGATGTGAGTTCCTCAGGAAAGATAAACAGAGAAAGCAAGGAGAGAGTGTTTCCTTCTGTGTGAAGGAGCAGCTCCAATGTATAGAGCTTTCCAATTGGACAGATGACTGTCTGATTGATAACTTTCAGGACAGGAGAAGAGAAGAAACTAGTGAGAGTGATAATGTGGTACAAGGTTGTTACAGACCACCCATTCAGTGCAAGGAAAGTGAAGAAGCATTCTTTAGATAATGTGGAGTATCTGAATCACAAACCCTAGCTCCCATGGAGGTCTATCTGCTGGAAGTGCAACAAGGTGGGATGAATGCAGTCAAGATTTCTGGAGGATGTTGAATGTAACTTCTTCATAGAGAATGAACTGACTAAGAGTGACACATAGTTGCATCTGCTATTCATTAGAATTGTTAGTTAGCTTTCGCTGTAGCTACTGAAATAGTGCAGTTCAAGATACTGAGGAAGTGAGAATGGAGAGCAGCAGAGTAAAATGTCCAGAAGTGCAGATTTTAGCTTATTCGGGAAACTGATAGGTAGGATCCCATGGGAGGCAGATCTGGAGATCAAGGATGTTCCAAAAAGGTGACAGGACTTTACATTACAGTATCATCCAACTACAAGAACATATCATCCTAGAAAAAATGTAGATGTATCAAAAGACTGATTTGGAGTATATAATAGAAATTACATATAGCCAGGGAGTATATAATAGAAATCTGATGCACAAATAAATTACACATGGAGTGGAAGTGGCAACAGGCTAGAAAAGAATTTAGAAACATTTCTGGGGCATGTAAGAAATTATGTCAGGAAGGCCAAGACTTAACTGGAAATGAGATATGGCAAAAGCATCAGGGGCAACAAGAACTGCTGCTGCTTCACTAGCAGTAAAAGGCTGACCAAGCAAAATTTAGCCTGTTGGTGAATGGAGTGGATGATTTAGTAACAGATGAGGCTGGGATGTTCAATGCTTTATTTGCCTTAGTCTTCACCAAACCTCTGTGTTTTTGGAAAGGTTTTGAGGAGAACTACCAGTAGTGCATGAGGATTGAGTCAAGGATTCCTTGAGATAAATTGTCTCATGTAAGTCCATGTTACCTGATGGGATATATCTGATGGTAATGAGTCTTGCAAGGGTGCTCACTATTCTCTCTGAAAGGTCAAAGAAACTGAGGGTGGTCAGTGATGTCTCAAGAAAGGCAAATGTCACAACCATGTTCAGAATAGTCAAAAAAAAAAAGCTTGTCAACTTCTCTTCTGTCCCATGGAAAATTGTGTAGCTAGACCTTTTGAAACGTTTCTGACCACATGAAGGAGAAAGTGGCTGAGAAAAGTAAACATGAATTTACCAAAGCTAAACCATTACTGACCAACCCGTTTGTCTTCTATGATGAAGCATCTAGATTTGTAGACATGGAGGAGAGCAGTAGATAGCATTTACCTTGACATTGGCAAGACTTACAAACTGTTTCCCACAAAACTCATGCATCGGATTTAGAATGCTGCAGTCTGGATGGGTAGATAACTGTGTATATAGAAAACTGTCTGTGTGATTTGGTTCCAAGGGTTGTGGTTAGTTGGTTGTACTTTGCTTTGATACCTTTGACAAGTAGAGTATCTCAAGGGTCTATCCTGTCTCAGAGATGGATGTTACAGATCATTATCTATTACTCTTTCAGATTTGGATTACTATCCTCAATCTCCTTCCATTTTCTTCACCTTTTATGTTTTCACAACACTCACCTGTTAACAGATGACCTTTTCCTTTCATTTAAAATCACTTCTGTTATTTTTTTTACAGAATTTTCTCTTTTTAAATAGCAGTAGTCTGATCATAATACAAATTTGAGAAAACATGAGACTGTATTTCTTCTCAGAGTTAAAATTAAAGCTTTATTCCTGTAATTTCATCCATAGAATCGTAGAATGGTTCAGGTTGGAAGAGACCTTAGAGATCACCTTGTTCCAACCCCCCTGCTGCAGGCAAGGACACCTCCCACTAGGCCAGGTTGCCCAAAGCCCCATCCAGCCTGGCCTTCAACGCTTCCAGGGAGGGGGCTCCCACAACTTCTCTGAGCAACCTGTTCCAGTGTCTCACCACCCTCACAGTGAAGAATTTCCTCCTTATATCTAGTCTAAATCTCCCCTTTTTCAATTTGTAGCCATTACCCCTTGTCCTGTCACTACCTGTCCTTGTAAAAAGTTCCTCCCCAGCTTTCCTGTAGGCCCCTTCAGGTACTGGAAGGCTGCTATCAGGTCCCCCGCAGCCTTCTCTTCTCCAGGCTGAAAAGTCCTAACTCTCTCAGCCTGTCCTCGTAGGGGAGGTGCTCCAGCCCTCTGATCATCTTTGTGGCCCTCCTCTGGACCCGCTCCAACAGCTCCACATCCTTCTTGTGTTGGGGGCCCCAGAACTGGACACAATACTCCAGGTGAGGTCTCACGAGAGCAGAGTAGAGCGGCAGAATCACCTCCCTCGACCTGCTGGCCACGCTTCTCTTGATGCAGCTCAGGATCTGGTTGGCCTTCTGGGCTGCAAGCGCACACTGCCATCTCTGTACTAAAGTCTGATTTCTGCCTTTAGCCATGAAAGTACACACATTTACATATTAATCTAGCTGGACCTCCAAATATACTTAAAAATCAGAGGTGGCCATTTTCTTTTGAGCCCTGTTGTGCTGTGGGTTTTCACCAATTTCCTGGAAAGAGTGGCAGAATGTTTAAAAAGATTGGAAATTCATGTTTATTTACACTTACATGAATTGCTGATTAAATTCTGATAGTATTGCAGTAAAGACTTGTACTGCATTTGTTCCGTGTTACCTCAACTAGATTTGTTGGGTAACTGCAGAAAGCTTTCTTTTGGACATCTATTGCAATTTGGCAGTTCTGATACGTTTGCTTTTGGTAAATGAACTCACAGTCATTATCCACTGTCTTCAATTCTTAAATGTTCAAGCACAGTTTTAAAAGGTATATCTGTGGTGCCATTTGCCATATTTGATTTACAACGTGCACTTGTAGATGAATCCCTAAATATATCTCGAAGAGCTCATTTAGTCAATGGGTCCGAGCATACATGGAGAAAGGATGGTATTCCTGGTTTCTGTCTTGACAATGTTCTTGATCACAGCGAACTCATCTGAATCATCTAGGAATGCAAGATACATGGTCTTCAGATACAATGCTTATCTAGTAGCTCACGGCTAACAGAACAGTTTGTAAAGGATTCCCATCTAATATGCAAAATCCAATGCATGCAAACCCAGGCTGAGAGTTGCGCTGAGATAAATATAGATCAACAGATAGATGGATAGATAGATCTCTATGTATACATATATATAAATACTGTATATCCATAATAAATATAAACAAATATATCTTTATAAATGCTATATATACATGCATATAATATAAATACAGTATATGTAAAATACATATAAATAAATATATATATATACATAAGAATAAAGGTGTTTGATCTTTCTCTCTTTTAAGAGATATAGCCTAATTCTGTTTCTGTGTTGTCACTCTCATCAAGTGTAACTTGGTCTGTATTTATGCTCCAGTTGAGGTGTGAGATTGAGCTCCCTGTTAGATGTACTTCTTTATAATCCTGTATTCTTTACTATAACTATCTTTACTGTTTGGGAATATTCTGTTTTTATGTTTTATCTCAAATGAGAAAAAATAGATGGAATGGATTCTTTGTAGTCAACTCTGAGTGCCACTGAGTCTGTTATAGTTTCTGTGACATTTCTGAAACATCAGTAGTTACCCTCCATAAAGTTTTTCTTGCCTCTGTGTTTGTGTTGTAGACAGTAGCTGTCTTTGTATGTTGTACTTTCAAAATTTTCTCTCGTAAATTCTTCATTACTGCCCTTTTGCAGGAAATCAGGCCCCTGTGCCAGACACGACTTTGCAGATTTTATGGGAATTTACCTTCAAAGTATTATTAACAGCACCTTATTTCGTAGAACTTGAAACTTTTCAAGTCAGGCCAGCTTGTATGTACCAACTTCAATGATAGGTTTCTTTTCTTATAAATTCCATTAAGAGTAATAATTATCAAAACAACTGTGTTTAGTGAAAAGCAGCATATTTCCAGGCTGCTTCTTGGAAAAATTAAGCCGTGGGCATCTGATGAAAGTAAGTCAGAGAAACATCTGTTTCCCTGGACATGTGAGTTGGCAGAACTTCAGGAATGAGTAGAGGAAGCAAGATCTTAGCTAAATTATAACAAATGTTCATTTTGTAATCTGTTTTGAAATTTGCTGCTTGGGAATGATCTGCTTTTTTAGTTTATCTCAAATGAAAGAAAGACTGGGTAATATAAGCACAATTGTTTTATCTAACAGTATAACAGCTAAGAGTCCTTTTTTTCTGTGTGTAAGATTATTACTAGGAATAACTGACTGCAAGATGACAAAGTCAGCATAGAATAGTTAACAAAATATAACTTTTTATCCTTCATTTTTGGTAGGTGTAAAAACAGCTCTGCTTGTCACGAGCTATCACAATTCACATTCATATGTTTTTGCAAGTATTTTATGTTATTTTTTACAAATTTCCAAGACATTTTGGATATAGTTTTATCATTGTCTCTGTTTCCAAAACTCTAAAAAAAAAATAATAATTGTCCCAGGCTTTGGTTATTTACCTGAGAGACCTAGAATGTGAAACTCCACAGTGCAGACTTCTTAAAACCTAGTATCTGAAACACTGTGGTTTCTAATTGTTTACACATGCTTTTTCATGACTTGCTTTAACATACGAAAGTTCGAAGGTGACCTTACTGGGGATACAGTTGAGGAAAGCAAGCCACATGGATTTAAAATAACTTCTTGCCTACTCCCAAACAACATTTTCAAATAACTCTTATTTGTGAATCAACATGTCCTGAGATGTTCTCTCACTCAGTCTGCTCTCTCTCATAAGTCTGAGACTCTTCAGTTTTAGGTGAGGGAGAGCCTGCTCTGTACTTGCATTCCAACAGATACTAGCAGCCCCATCATGCTTATTTTACAACACCAGTATATCTAAATTCTAGTTTTTCCACTTCCGTTTTCCATATGTTCAGCTGGAAATTTCACACCTATATGTACAGAAAACTCATTTCCCCATAGAATTATACCAGAATTTGAGTCATGAGTGACCTCAGGCTGCTTTGTTGGAAGATTCCTTATTGCACGTCTTTTGATTGAGTTTGAAAACAAATCAAATCCATTTCCTTGTAAGGGAGCTTTAATTGTGCTTCACACGTTTGTCACCATTAATACATATCAAACTTGTCTTGATAAAAAAGAAATCAGAAGTTACCAAGTTAACATTTCATCTTGGCGCTATCCTGTAAGAATTACAACTCAAAGAATAAAAGTTTTGCCTATCAGTTCCTGACTGAGATCAGCTCATCTGGAAAGGACACAGTAACACATTTGTCTTCAATTCTGGCAGGAGTTTGTCATGTGACTGAATAAATGGACACACAAGATAAAGCCAGAAGCTTTTCTAGATCAATTCTTTTTTGATCAATCACAAACGACTAAAAAAAATTATAAAAAAAGTACAGCAAGTCTGTGGTGACGCTTCTCAGACTACTCCTTTAGCCCTGTGGGAGGACTACTTGTGTGGAGATCATCAACAGCAAAGGGCCAAATTCATTACTGTCTCAACATTAGTCCATCTACAAGTCTTTTGATGGTGACTAATGCAGGATGAAGATTAATAGAGTGAATGAGAACAGTGGATGTAAATTCAGTCACAATAAATCTTCAGTTGTCAATAATAAGGAGAAGTCACTAAAGAATATGTTTTATTTCCAGAATAAGAGTGGTATTGCTCTCAAATTTGAGATTTTTCCTCTGTTTAGCAAGTATATATACTTTTTTGTTCCTTAAGCTCGTTGTTGTCTGGTATGCTCTCTCCAGTTCAGGATGATGGCTTGGGATGGTGGCTTGGGAAAGATGCAGAGAATAGACTTTTCTCCAGAAGGGAGTGCTCTATAGAAATTTGTGAATGGGAAACATAGTTGGACAGATGTCTGAAATATCAGTGAGGATATAATGGATTGTTTTCAGACCTGCGTTAATAACAATATTGTATAACAACATTATTATAAAATGTTTACATATTACATTTTGTAGCGTAACAGTATGAAAAATGAGTTCTTGTTCTTGAGCATATAAGACAGAGACTTGGTTCATCTTTTGGAAACATCTGAGGGAGTATAAGACCAGTCTATCACTGACTTTTTTTTTCCCCTACAAAATTCTAGAAAATAGGGCTAAGCAAAAGGAAAACACTACTCTAGATTGCGCCAGAAGAGGTATTTCTACTGAGATGAGGCAGCATTAATGTTACATTGTAAATACTACTGAGAATTCATCTAGAATATTGTTGCCAGTTTTGACTATGCACTGTCAGAAAAGGTGAAATCAGTCTCTGAGATGAGTAAAACCCAAATGGCAATCTTTTTATGAAAGATTCTGGCATTCAAGTAATGTTAAAGAGAGCTAATTTATTTAGCCTATTAAAATAAGGAGAGATGGGATATCAGAAGGTCATAAGAAAGAACAATTATGTAAAGTGTTGTGGTTTAAGCCGGCAGGCCAGAACACACCACACAGCCTTTCGCTTACCCTTCCCCTCCTCTCAGCTGGGATGGGGGGGAGAATCAAGAAAAAAAAGGGAGAGCTTGTGGGTTGAGATAAAAACTATTTACTAACAGAAAAGGAAGATAGGATAAGATAACGGTAATGATAATTATATACAAAACAAGCGATTGTACAAAGCAATCGCTCACCGACCGCAACCGATGCTTATTCAATCCCCAAGAAAATGGGACCTCCCAGCTAACTTCCCTTCCTTATATTACATGGTGTCATATGGTATGGAATGTCCCTGTGGTTGGTTTGGGTCAGCTGCCCCATTCTTGTCCCCTCACAGCTCCCTGTGCCCCGCCTAGCCCCTTCACTGGCAGAACTCAGAATTAAAATGTCCTTGGCTCTGTTCAATGCTGTTGGGTGTTATCAGCCTTGTTTTTCTTCTAGAACCAAAACACAGCTTTGTAGCAGACACTAAGAAAGTTTCAGTTAGAAACTGAGACAAAAGCTAAGGCCAACATTCGCGTAAAAATGAAACAGTAAGGACTACCGAAGTATACATTTGGATTAGAAAGTAAAGGAAGAGTTTTAAACTTCAGAGGACTTTCCAAAGCTGTGCTGGAGGCAAGATCATTGATCATATTTTCATAAACCAGATACATTTCATGAGCTAGATTTCATGAAAATACACTTTGTAAACTAAAGATAGTTTATGAAAGAGTTTGTATGATGTAGCAGCGTGTTGTAGTAAACGAGTGAATTTGTCAGTTTGTCCCCTTCTCTTATTTGCAGTGCTTGAAGGAAACTTATTTGATGTATCGACAGCCTTTGTTACTACTGAAGTGTGAGATTTTTCCTGGTTTGGGATCCTTTCTGAATTATTTCTATTGTTTTTTTTCTGTGACAATCCACAAGATAGTCATAAGCGCTTGCTCTCTTGCCAAAAAAGCCTGAGGTTTCTTTTATTTTAATCTTATGCTATGCATGTCATCAAGTTAGTAGGATTCAAAAGATAAGAACATCAATGTGCATATTCATGAAGCGCAACCTAGTTAAGACAACATGATGAGTTATACTGTGTCTCTATGAATTTAGGATTCACTCAGGGTCAGCTGGCAATGATTTTATCCAGGTATAGCAGTAATAACATTTTTGCCATCTTTTGCTTAGCAGAAAAATTCCCTCTTCTGAAGAAACAGACCTAATTACCTGGGGCAGTAAAAAGGCCAAGATACTGAATGCCTCTTTTGCCTCAGTCTTTACCAGCAACACTGGCCTTCAGGAATGCCAGGTTCCGTAGTAATATGACCTCTTCATTAATGGTCTGGATGTTGGTCCTGGGCACCCTGCTCTGGGAGTCCCTGCTTGAGCAGATGGACTGGACCAGATGACCCTTCCAACCTTAAACATTCTGTGATTCTGTGAAATGAAGCCTTAAAGTACAGGATAACTTTCTGTTAATAGTAAAAATCAGTAGCAAACAATGATTTTTAAATAGTGTTTTTAACTTTGAAATGGCAACAAATTATCTTGAATAAGTACAACAAGCACATAAGCAAGTTCCTTTGCCAAAAACCTATGTAACATATCACTTCCCTAACCTTACAATAGCTGCCTTTCCCTTCAAAGCTGACACATTTAATTGCTTTAATGTGTTGTACTTCTGTTTTCTGCCCCACATTCTTGCACTTAAAAATCAAAACATGTAGGCCAAGGTTTCTAGTTGATTGCCTAGATTTTAACCCTTCTCTTTTTCAAGGCTGTCTTTCTAGTAAGGGATTTTAAGACTAGGGTAGTTCTTAATTTTCTTCAAGATGCAAAAGCGTCGTTTATCTAATCTTTCAAGTACTATCTCAGGTGCTTGTATATAAGTGAATCACTGTATGTCTCCTATTAGCTTTCATTGGAACAACATTATTTAATACTTATATGGTGTTGATAGGTCATGACCTCACTTTGTCATAATCCCAGTGTGCTAACTACCATACAAATAATTTATTGTCTTTTGCTTGAAGAGATTTCCATCACTGGTAGACCTATGAGAGTGTTTGAAAAAGCAGGCAAGAAACAGCTAAAATAATATTGAGATATTCCATAGATAAGATTTTTGACAACAAATAAAAAGGAAGAGATAGATATGTCTGTAGTTTTAAATAAAACCAAATAGACTAGGCTGGCCAATGTTCATACTACTTCACAATAGCACTGGAGAGCAGTCTGCATCTGTCATACTTAGTACTTAGCCTAGGTCTTCCCTGGAGCCTGTACAGTTCCTGTTTCACCTTAAGATATTACTATTTTGCCTGTTTAGTTCAGATTTTTTTGAAATAGAATAAGAGCTACCCACAAGAATGGGTGTGTTCTACGGGTTCTGGGGTGTGAATGAAAACACCTGCACAACCTTCCAGGAGAGATTGTAGGTTGATTTGATCTCATCAATGCATTTTCAGTGAACTGTACCTTGAATCATGCTGAGACATTTCCTGAATGGAAGTTAGAGCAGGAAAAAAATGAGTTGAGGGAAAGCTAATAATGCTGTAGGCAGTCAGGACCCAGTGCTCAGGCATACTCGCTGATTCCCTCTTATTTTTCATTTCCTTGACTTTGGAACTGTGCACCCTGAAGACTGAGAGCATTTCCAGGTTACCTGAAATCAGGCTTAACTTATCCCATGTGGTGTCCAGAAGTTGCAGCATCTCCAAATGGTTCAGGGGTCTCAGTCTCTGGAGTACAAAGGTCCATTATAGGGGTTGGAGATGAAATCTGTGCTCAGTTTTGAAATCTTAGCTAGTTGCTCATTTGTCATTAATCTAATAAAGAAAAGTTCAAGAAGACTTGAGATGTAAACTTTGATTGGAGTTGTTAAATATTCAGTTTTAGTATCTTCTCGTTTTGGAGACTTTTGTTGAAGTCGTGAATGCTCATTCCTAATCCATACATCTGAATGCTTAACATTAATAAAATACGAAAGTATATCTTTCAACAGGGTAGATTAAAAAATAAAGGTAAATTTTGCAGAGGACAGTGGAAGCACCTTTAGTCTTTCAGCCTATGCTTTGTCAAAAATGTTTTACTTTCGAGAACGGTAGCAAGGAGTTAGATATAAAAAGGGCTTATTAAAAGCATAAGTATTCATCGTGAAACCTTGATCCAAGTCCTTATCTCTAAACAGAGATCCCAACATTTATGTCTTCCCATGCCACATATCCATATTAAACATTAGGTCAGGGGAACTGTTTCCTTCCTTCGCAGATGGCAGAATGCACTAAAGGAGGCAAGTATATAATTCAGGTCTCTTATCTTAAAGGTGTAACATTGAATAATCATGCATTTCATTTCTAGTAATCCTGACTTTGATTTGTAGTACTTCTAAGCACCAGACCACCTTAGGGTGGGATTGGCTCATAACTTCATAGTCCTAACATAAGACTCTCAAAATTTAAGTGCGTTTTCCTGATGTTGAAAGAGGGAAAATCCTAGACCATGTGCCAATTTGGCTCAAAGAGAAACAATTCTTCCTGATCCTAAACAGACGGTCCTGTCAGATCTTTGCATCCTGAAAGATATTTCCTCTCTGATGATTCAAAAAGCAAAACAATTTTGAATAGTGTGGGCAACCTTAGATAGGGAATGTGGGGACAAGAAAACAGTCGGTACCATTCTTCCTGTTCAATAAAGCATGAGCACAATTAACAATGTAGTGTTGTTTATGTTGCAATTTTATTTTGTGTGCCATGGTATTTGATGTTTTTTCTAAGAGTCTTAATTTAAGGTCTCTGATTGAAATCCTCAGTCTAATCGTAATCCGTTATTCTTTTTATTATTTTTTTTAAGTAAGATTTGTCTACTACCAATGCCACAAATAACTTGGAAACATGCATTTTTTACTTTGATGTTTAAAAAACTTATATTAATTTGCAATTTTAATACAATCTGAAACCTCGAGCAAATTCATGATTTTTGAATATTTATATTTAATGGTATAATGGTATCTAGAGTTTAAATTGTTGTCTAGATTTTTTAAATGATGTTGCAGAATTGAGACTGCTGTTAAAGACATACTAGAAATATACTTCCATAGAGATATTTTCTCTTCAATAAGAAATAGCAAGCTTTTTCCATGTACCGTGATTTTTTTGTGCTCCTGCAAATACCAAAAAAAATGGATAAATTCACATTTGGCAAATAGCAATTGTATTATAGTAGTTTCATGGATTTTTTTTTAATTTCATTTTAAGTAAATTTACTGAAATAACTTTTTTGAAGTAAGTCATATGCAAAAG
This sequence comes from Penelope pileata, assembly GCA_013396635.1. Taxonomy (NCBI): domain Eukaryota; kingdom Metazoa; phylum Chordata; class Aves; order Galliformes; family Cracidae; genus Penelope; species Penelope pileata. The sequence continues at coordinate 128,607 of WBMW01006475.1, read as the reverse complement.
TTGGTTTTGACTTCTTTTGTTTTAGATTATTATGTCATGCAATGAAAGACCATATAGTGCGTGTTGCAAATGAAGCAGAATTTATTTTGAACCGACAAAGAGCTGAAGATGTTCACAAGCATGCCGAGTTTGAGGTAAGCCTGAGAGTTGGTGCATTTCTGCTTTTCTGTTTTCACTCAGTTGTCACCCAGATTGTAACCCCATGCAGTAAAGACTTTCTTCTTCCAAGAAAGAAATTATATTGAAGGCATTTCAAAACTAATTTTTAAAAGCTTTGGTAAATGTCAAAAACAGGGAACTGGTTTAATTTCTCATCTCCTTGCTGAAATTCATGAAAACAATCACAGCTTGAAGAAATTGTTTAATCAGAATGTCTGCTAAACTGATATGGCAGACTCTTTAGCTTCACAAAGAACTTTTCTGATATATTGCAAATTGTAACGCAAGTCGCATTACTAATTATTTGTTGGTTCCTGTCAGCTGTATTTATATAAATTCAGTAAGAAAGAAAAGCAGGTAATACACATAAGGCACTTCATGAAAAGTAAGAAATAAAAATGTTTTGTTAGAATTAGTATTTTTGGACAATTTGGTAGAACTTTTTGCATTTTGGATCTCCTTAGGACATATACACTCTATAAGTTACATATTGAAAAATTATAGTACGTATTTTCACTGATAGTTAGAAATCTAACTACTGACAGTAAGATTCTGTTTACACTGCCTGTTCTTTTTAAGTATTGGAAGAAATAACAGCAGCTGTATCCTATAACTCTTTAATGTCTATAATTTTTGCTCCTTAAAAGGAGTCAAATTTCTTTTTCTTTTTTCATGAAGAAGTGTAACTTAAATTACTTGAAAATGATGCAAGTATACAAAAAGCTATTGCAAAAACATTTGTTCAGTTCCATATTTAACATGCCTTTGATTTCTTCAATATTTTGTTCTTAAAAAAAATTGTGCTAAAGTAGTCAAGTATGGTTAAAATTTCATATTTGACACAACTTTATCAAATATGGGTTTATATTTTCATGCTGTCTTTATGCAACATTTCACTATCACTGTTATTATTTCCAGACCTTCCTGGTTTAGCATACGTTTGTATATAAACAAATATATATGTGCAAACATACATTTCCATTTATTTTAATTCACAGATGACCTAATATCAGGATGAAGATAGACTTATTTAGTATTGATGATAATAAATAGCTGTATCAATCTATTCATCTGTCAGAAAATGTCAACAAGCATGTGGTGACTGGAAATATAATCCAATAATCTTAGTTTTGATGAGGTTTTTATCACATTGAAACAGCTCTCTTAAATGTACACTTTGATGTACTAGTTCTTGTGCTCCTTGACCTAGCTGAAAAGTGTGAGACACAGAGATATCTGTTGTCATTTTGAATACAAATAACCTTTACTTCATTCTGTCAGAGCAGACAGCAGACACTTGTCATACAGGATTGCAACAACTTTATTACCAAGCATATACTGGATATTTTGAACTTAGATAAAATCACATTTACAATTAAGTGTGTGTCAGAGTGAAGTTTCATATTGCCTCAACAATAAATAACATTTGATATTTATCAGAGTATCATGCAGTAACCTAAGATGACAATAGAAGATTGAGTTATCTGTTGTTTGAAGAATACATTGAGGTATAAGATCTGTCAGAACTCTAGACAAAATGAGAATATTCAATTTACTTCCAGCTTCTGTTAGCAAATAGGATTTAGAATATTAACTAAATTCCCAGAAGGAATAGCCTTAAGTCAGTATTATTGTCTGGTAAAGAGACCAACATATTTTTCATATATGAAATTTTTCATTATTTTTATCACAAAAAAAACCCTTAGCTACTTGTTTTGGATGAGTACGATAAAATCTGAAACTCATAAAGAAAATTCTGAAATTTAGTCTCTGTTAAATATGAGCCTCAAATGTTGTCTTTAATAATGTTATGTATATAGCTGAACATTTTATTATTTACCCTACCAGAAAGTAGTAAGGATTTCTGATGTTTTCTGATGTTTTTTTGATGTTCTGATGTTCTGATTTTTTTTTCCTGAAGGTTTTCTGTTGCATAATTGTAAATCTGTTGTTTTGTTTTAATAAACTGTATTGATATAAGTTCTGGGTTTTAGTACATGTTAATTGTTGCTCTCAGGAAGAAAAGTGAGTATTTTATTTTTACCTTTTAAACTTTAATTGAATAATTATGGATGAAATTGTTTGGCCCAAGCTGCTCTGAGTTACTGTGTTGCCTGTGTAGTAGGGAGACAACAGATCAGCAAGTAATTTTTATCTTCCAACTACAGTTGTAATCAGGGCAAAGAAAACTCCTCCTAGAATGGTTACTTCACAGTTAACTTCCATTTTGTTAACCTTGTAATTGTTTAGGAAGAAAAATGAAAATTTAATTTTACTGTCCAATGAGCTGGTGAAATATTAACCTCATTACAAAGGCAGATCATTGTACTAATTGGTGCTTCCCTGTACAAGAAGATAAATTGAAAAATGAATTAACCCTTTATGAATTAGTGGTAATGATTGTTCTTTTTCAGATAGATTACTTGAAACAATGGGTATAACACATTGAAAAGACCACTGTTAAAACGTTACCAAATGCCAATGAGATTTGTAATAAGTGGGTAATGTGCAGAAATATGAAGAATAAAGTACGGTCTACGAGGAATTTTACTAAACTGTAATTGCTTTTTTGAATATTAGAAGATAGTGGTCTATTCAGCTTTAAGTGTTACAGCAGTGAGTATTGGTTAAACACTGTAAAATGATGCACAATAATCTGTGCATGCTTTTTAAAAGGTAATCTTAAAATTAGGTCTTTTGAGAATAATCTAGCTGTTGTAATTTACAGCTAGAAAATTGTATTTATAATGGATTCATTTTAATTACTATGGCTACATTTACTTCCTTTAGACATTTTGAAAGGATCTTCAATAGGAAGAGAAATTGGATTTAATCTTAACATGGTTTTGAGAAAAGAAACGGAAAATTTACATTGTTCTTATTATACATTAAGAAAGGATTTATCAAAACTAAAATGCACTATACAATTTAGACAATTTTAGAAACAAATGTATATGAATAAATGCAGCATTTATTTTAGAGGTAGTTACTTCTTATAGGAAACTTAATAAAATCATTAGATCTTTTTCAGTTGAAATGATAGTGAGGTTTTTTTGTCCACTAGGGTTTTTTAGAAGTTTGTGTAGTTTTAGAAGTATGTGTATGTTAAGAAAATTTTTTGTTTTGTCAAAACAGATGGAAAATACACTTCTTAATTTGATAGTCAAAGGAGTTTCTCTTTAGCAGCCATAACAAAAAATTATCAATATTTGATTTGTGAATTGTAGATTTTATTGCAGTTTAAAAATCAAAACCAGCATATTTTTTCTACAAGATGAGTTTGAAGTTGAATATACTGTATATTATGTTACATATTTTATCCCTGTATGTTATACCTGAGAGTACATGAAAATTTTCAGCACCAACCCTTAAAACATACTCATGATCACATACACACAGAGATGCATAGCTATATGTTTTTAATTGTAATTTGGTTGTATTTTCCCTTGATATTTCAAATTCTACATGTTCTGAGAGCTCTTTCATGAATTAAGTATAGTAGTAGAACCATTTAATTTAAATGTTGAGTCCTGTTCCTCTTTAAAGTATCTTAGTGAGCTTGTAGGTTCTTAATATAATGAGTTTTATTAAATTACCATTTTAAGGTGATTCCTGAATAGCCTATCTTTTGTCAAGTAGATGTACTTTTATTTCTAGTCACAGTGTGCTCAATATGCTGCTGACAGAAGAGAGGAAGAGAAGATGTGTGATCATCTTATCAGTGCTGCTAAGCACCGAGATCATGTTACAGCCAATCAGCTGAAACAGAAGATACTCAACATACTAACAAATAAGCATGGTGCCTGGGGGGCTGTTTCTCACAGGTAAGCTGCTAACATAAAATGTGTGTTTTAAATGTTACTTTCAAAGTTTAAGAGAAGCAGTCACCCTATAACTGAAAAATGAATCTGGTAGGAATTGAAATTACTAAAGTATATGCTTTCTCTGTTGTTAATCTTTTCTTCAGCTATTTCTTGAGAAGTCCTCTGATAAAGAGTCACAGATAAAACTCCTTGATAGATTGCTAACATAATACTTTATCATATTTCAAATAAATTGAAATGAGTGTTTGTCTATTATGTATAATGAAACTTTACTGTTGTTGCATTAAGTAGTTTTTGAGCCTCCTTCCAGTATTATAGCCTCTCCAAGTGAAATGCTCTGAATGAGATAAGAATTGAGAGCTTTCCATACAGATGTCAACAGAGTAAGCAGAGGAAGCCTGAATAAAAGATCAGAGTCAAAATGACATGTCTAGCATTATAGTCAGTATAACCAGCAGAACCAGGTCACATGAGTTATTGTTGAATACTTTCTTCTGATTATAGCTTTTCTGTGCAAGTGATGAAGTGGTAAGATCCATTGGTAAATCTTAACTCTCCAGCAACAAAACAGTAGTCAATACCAACCATGAAAAGGCCATATGCTTAAAGCAAAACCTATGTGTGTGCTTGACTTTGTCATGCCTACGGCTAAGCTTAACCAAAGCTCAATTATGCAGGTGCTCCTGTAAGAAAACAAGCAAAAAAAAAAAAAAACAGCATGATCCAAAATATATCATTCTTATGGTATGTAACTGATAACATAATATTTGAGATTTTAATCAGACCTGTGTTAAATACTGTTTTTAAAAATTGATTCTATTCAAAATAGAGATGAAATGAAACTTTTTCATATATCATGCCAAAAAACCAGAGCCTTGCTCTTCTAAATCACAAAAATAGCCAGAGGCTAAGGTGCTGACCCTCCTCATGTGGAAGAGCTGAGCTCAAATTGCTTCTTTCCTTCATTCTGAACAAGGTCTTGAACCTGGGTCTGTCATGTGAGAGCCCTGTCTGCAAAGCTAGAAACTGCCAAGTCTCTTTCTTGTTTGTGCATTTTAACCAACTGATAAATTGAGTATTTATTCAAAGTGGAACAGGAAAAACAATAGAGATTGAGAAAGTTTTGCATCCAAATATCTAGTTTTTTTAATTTCCTACTTGAATCCTGCTGGTCTGTTTTCAGTCAGAGCAGAATGGAAAGTTCCATTTTAGCTCTGAAAAAAAAATTTCAGTAAGAATCTAGTCAAAACTGATATGCTGATTCAAAAACTTTTCCATAGATTAAATATTTTTTCAGAAAAAAACATTTGCATACAGTGTTAATACGTATCTAGGACTTCAGCTTGTTTGAAAAGTTGTTGGATAATAAATTTGACACATCAGCGATAACATTTAATAAATATCATATATAATGTTCATTCTTTTTGTCATTCTGTCTAGTTGGTTCTTGCAGTTACATAGTGTAAAAAATAAAACGTAGTTTTTCATATTTATCATCTTTGTATCTTCCAAAAAAAACATAATTTCCTGAATTATGAAGGAGATGTATTTTATTTTTTTTTTAAGGTGGTAGAAAGTGCAGAAGTTCAATATGATAGAAATTCTGTACTGTAACATCACAGACATTCAGGTCGCAATTACAAAAATGACATTTAGAAGACTATAATATGGTTAATTCAAAACAGCCTGAGCCGATAATGGACATTTGTGTTATCTGTAGTCGAGGCTTAAAGCAGTGTATCTGGAGACTTGAACTTGATGAAAATAAGTGCAGTTTTCAGTCCTTCCAATGTCTTTGCATTTTTGAATAATGTTGTGGCTCAAATTTGTATGCAAGCACTTTTCAGACTTTGACCAGCTCCTCACCATGTCACTGGGCACTAACTGTCTCCTTTTTAGGTCACACAACTCTCCTCTCCTGCATTGTAGATGGCACAGTAAATGGTCACACAACTCTCCTCTCCTGCATTGTAGATGGCACAGTAAATGGCAACAGACCACTGTTGCAGCTTTTACTTGCTCTTTAGTCCATGGTAGTTTTTGATGGGCCATGAAGCAGCTTGACATCTTTGACAAACCTATCCAATTTCTTACATCAAGCAAAATAAATTCCTACTTTATCCCGCTTCTCTTGTATGCCTGCTTCTCAATTACTTGCAGTGATGCTTTCCCGTTTTGGCCATGTTCGGTCCAGCCATTGGCCTGGTTGGTTTTCAGCTGCACGCTATTATGTTTAACCTGGAGAAGAGAGGAAGCTGTGACAATTGAAGGGCTCCAGTGGTGTTCCCAATTCTCATGAACTAAACAGAATGCTGATGTCCTTGCACTTCAGGTCCTACCATGCCAACTGTGTGATCCACCACGCAAGTGCACCTTCTGTCATGAGACCTATTGGACTGTGTAGGGAGAAGGCTAGGATGACAGGAGATATAGGAAGATGACCAGATGGAGAGCATCTATGCCTTGTTAATAACTGAGATCGCTGGTTCTCAGTGGCAGATTTAGAAGGCTTTGACTGCAGAAAGGAGAGGGGGCTCAGGGAACTACTTAGGAGCAGAAGGCAAAACCTGTTGTTAGTTGGGTAGTTTCTCCAGTACTTTTTCTATGATGGAAATTAAGATGCATTCTAAAATTTTACATTATGTTGTCTTAGCTGGGAAGAGACAAAACATATTTGAAGTTCTAATTTTTAATTCTTGATGGATTGATACAATGTCAGCAGTCTCTATATAAAGTGATGATTCTCTGTGCTCCAGAAGATACATCCTGACTGGAGGAAAGCTACTAAAAACATAGTTTGACATCTAGACCTCTGTAGTGACTATATCATTTCTGTCAGGAAGAATTTTTATAGTTCTGATTGTGCTCAACCAATTCCCTATCTGGATCTTGAATCTGAGAATGTTCTTGGAAACTGCAAAATAAGGAAATCCTTATCAGATCCAGAATGGGCAGGCAAAGCAATAGGTAACCAGTTCCGCCTGATAAACACTTAGGCAATAGAAATGACTTTTAAGTCCTTTAACAAAGATGCTCATAAAATATTAAGATCTGATTTTGTGAAATATTATGCAGCTGTAGAGAAATTTTTTCCTTCTGTTGGCAGTTCAACACAGTAAATTTGTACCTCCCTCAGCTTTTGTGTCTGCACAGACTGTTTTTGCAGGTAGCAACAACCACCATTTCCAGTGTTTAATCTGTAGGTGTCACAAAGTTTATTTTTTGTTCATTTTTAAGAAACCTAAATTAATTTAACTCCTGGCAGCACTGTCATTATTGAGAGGAAAATCAAGGGGTCTGATGGGGTCTCAATTTTGTCATATTTACAAATTATTGATTTTAGATATAAACTTTTTTCAAAATGTCCAACAAAACAAGAAGATAGTTGACTTTAACATAAAATCATAGGTGACTTGCATTTCAGTTACCTTTTTAATTAGCTATTGATTTACAAGGGAGAAATTAATTTTATGCAAACACTTCTCTACTTGAATAAATTCCTTCAAAGACGGCAATGTTGTGCAAGCTGTCCCAGACTATTAACTAATCAGTATGGTTGGAGGTAGTCTGAAGACATATTTACTCTTTCATCTCCTTCTGTCTAAAACTGGTAAATAACACTCTTTTTAAATAGTCTTTCTTTTGTATTGCTTATCAGCGTCACCTTCATAAATATTTTCTTTTCACTTCTTAGAGCCAAAGCCAAAGTTCTTTTTCTTCATTTCTTGCAAGTGTGAGCACCAACTGCCTTGCAACTAAAGGAATTTATTGAATCATCTTGTTTACTCCTTCCTATTTCAGAAAAGAGTAGTAGTTTTCAAAATAAATCTATTCGGTTTGTTTTAAAATGTCTTTGTGCCTTTATACCAAACTAATTCTGTTTTTTTTTCTCGTTTTGGCAATTTAGCAGTTCTAGATATCTTAGTTTATATATCTTAGCTTACCCTAAACAAAAAGTTTTTCTCTTTCCTAATTTAAACATTATACCCAAATTTGAATTCTGCTTTTTTTCCATTCAGATGAGAAATTGATGAGTTGGCTATTTCTTTGATGCATTGCCACTTATTCACAGTGAATATGCAACATCCTATTTCCTTCAGGTCAGGAAGAATCAAACAGGATGTTTCAAAGATTACCCTTCAAAGCCTCTTTAAGCCAGAATTTACCCGAGATTTTCTCAGGGTTACAGTCTTCATGTCACAACATATGCTTCCTTCTGTCTTCTCCGTCAGCTTCATATGGTGCTTTTCTTCCTTCCCATCTGCTTCTCTCCCCATACATATCTTTATTTATATATATATATAATATAAAAGAGTTTAGTGAAACTTTTCTGTACACACGATTCAAATTCTTTATCAGCCACATGTGTGCTTGGTCTGTAATCTGTCACCGTGCTTGTTTGGAGGGTTCTCTTGTTTCAACTGCTTGATTTAATCAGATTCCACAGCTTTGTAAAAAATTTTATTCATATAGAATATTGCATATGTAGTTATACTTACAGTTTCTATAGGTTTAAGGCATTCTAGGGCAATACAAAATTCTGAGTTCCAGGTTGCATTTCAAATCTAAATACAAAATGCATTATCAGTTTTGAGATACACAGGAGGATTACTAAAATGAGAAAAATTACATTTAAAAATGAGACTTGATTTTCTTGCTTTCAGTGATTTGATGAAGGAGGTTCCACCTACATTAAAGCAGCTTTACCAAATAGCAAGTATACAAGGGCTTTTTCTGTTCAAATCCATCTTTGGTTAAACTAGACACCCATAACAAATTAATCATTCATGGTGGAGGGCAGAGCTGTCAAACTCATTCTGTGGTGAAGACCAAATTCGTCCGGGGAGACAGGCTGGAAATAAAAAGTTTCTTGCCAGACAGCTAGTTCTGCCTCTCACTGCAGCATGTGCTTCTGCAGAGATTTGGTTCTGCTGAGGAAAGGGGAGAGCTGAAAGAGGAGAACTCCTCTTTTCTGAGCCTATGGGAGTTGGCAGTTCATATGTTGATTCTGGGAAGACACTGCTTCTAAACCAAATGTTTCCACTTTGCAGTAAGAGGGATGAGAACACAGGAATTTAGTAAGAAGAAGTTTCCCTTGCAGCGAGCCTTTGGCATGCTCTGACTCCATCACCATTCTTAGCTGCTGGCTTTGGAAGTTGAGACCAACATAGAACCTATCCTGTCCCCCATTGCAAATCATCTTCATCTGGTTTAGCTATTCATTCATTTCTGGCACATTTTGTCCACTAGACATAAATTACAAAGGAAGCTTTAGAATAGTAGAAAAGATGTAGGACCAGATGCAGTCTAGTGGATCCAGCAATGTATTTGACATGCCTGTTGTTTGAGGGCCTGTTAAAGTTATGAATTTTTCCACATATTCTATAAGAACTAAGAAATGAATTTGTTTCTGGAATTAGTGGACTACATTTTCACTTTCAAAGTAGATACTTCCAGATTGATTGTATGGAATCTGGAAACTTTTCAGCTCATTCATTAGCTATTTTGGTTGCAAGTTCCAAATATTTAGTTCTAAGACGATTTCATCACGATAAAACTTTAAAAAATGTTTTTCTGTCTTCTGCTGTCTTTACTTAACTGCCCTACTTGACGTACCTTGAGATCAGCAAATGTTGTATCTGCAATTTTCACATTTTAGGTCCAGTATTAATCACTTCCTGTAGCAGAATTATACAAACACGAGTCAGGCTATTTTTCTAATGTGATCCCTCTTTTTTGTATTTTGTCACTTTAATCCCCTTCTTGTCTTTCTTCCTCTGCTTTCAACTTTCTGCTGTTCCTGATGCTCTGCGCCCATTATATTACATCCACTACCTGTTGAGTACCATGGTATTTTTTCCCAGTGTTAACTGTGCCTTACTCTTTAAGGAGTGCAATAGAAAAAGAGAAAAATTCTACTCTTGCAGCGTATAGACACTTGCTAAGAAAGAAGCGTTGCATAGCCAGCAATGGGCCATGTGAGTGCACATTTTGCCTAAGTGAGACATACTCGGCTCTGAGTCTGTGCAAGGTTACTCTGTTGCTTTGAACTGTCGTGCTTTTCTCTATGGATTTTCTCCCACGGCTGGCAGAAACCTCTGAAGAAAGTATTTGCTTTAGAAAGAAGTAGTGTTTGCCCATGTTGGGAAAGGCAAGGTACTTGAGACAAACTTCTTCACCCTGTAGGGGAAGACTTATTTATCTCTAGAAAGTACAGTACATTGTATTTGATACTAAAGAAGGAAGGCATTTTCTGATGTTATTACTTTTGCAAAAAGATAAATATTTTCTTCCTTCTTTACTCTGTTTTTTTTTTTTTTCCACTTCTCTTTAAAGTGTTTTCTGTTTCTGCCTATGATTTATTTTTCCCCTTTTGCTTCCTGGCAAACATTAAGAGGAAAGTTTTGCCCATATTCTTTTCTGTAAGCTTTAGAATTCAGCAATCAGAATACAAATCCAAATGACATAGTGTCAACTTATTATGTATATTTTTATTGTAGCAGCAACAAGAGGATTTTAAAGTGTAAGAGAACAACCTTAACAGTCTGAGAGGGTCTTCTGTGTCTCCTTAAGTCTAGCCATAGAGCTAGCACATGCTACATATAAAGCAGTTCATCTTCCAACATGAAGTCAAAAGAACAGGTTCAGACCAGTGGTTCATCTAGCTTGGTAACCTACCTTCAGCTGTAAGTGAATGGGTAAGAAAGAGTAAGAGTAGACCAAGTACACAATAGGTCCGTCTAATATTCCCACAGACTCCTTGTTTCTTTCAACTCAGGATTTCCTGAGGAATCTAAATTTCAGTCACTCAATTTTGAAGTTTCCTTCTCTCCGTACGACTTCAAAGTCCAGCCGCCTCTCTTCATTTTTTCCTCCTAGTTCCTGCAGAGAAAGCAGCCTCTGGAGTGGGTATCAGCAGACTCAAAAAACAGGTGCTGGTATTGGGCAATGTTTCTAGCATCTGTGCTCCTTCTTTCCCTGCCTCTAGTTTAGACAGATGTAGAAACTCAGTGGAAACCATGAAGGAAGAATTTCTCATTTCCTAGGTAATGCTTCACTTGCATGATTCTCACTTTCTCTACAATGCCAATCTAGTGCAGTATAGCAGTGTATCTCCATCTTCTCCATACAGAGAATGGAAACTAAAGAATAAAAACGAACAAAGGTCATAGATTAGAAGATTCTGGAAAAGAATTATTTCACTTATTCTTTATTTAGTGACCTAAAATGAGCGAGAAACATCCTATTTTTATGTTGTGGTGAGCTGCTGTAATAATATTACATACTGGGATTCTTTTCCATCTGTCTCTTTAAGTAAATTATACAACATAAATGCTAACTGTATATTTTTTTTTTCTAAGAGAAGAATTTATAGTGTTTTGACAGATTTAGACATTTTTCTTGGAATCATCAGAAATGCAAAGTTTGACTGGAAGAAAAAGACTAGTAGAGTGATTTTGATTCCTCTCCTCTCAAAAGCTTAATGTGTCTTGTACTTTCTTATTTGAAATGTATTTATGCCCAACCATATGTTTGTAAAATACTTAGAGACATTCAGGTTAGTAGCTGGAATATAACTCAAGATTAAATCAACCTCAGGCTCTGAGGCAAGCATAATTTGGAACATCCTTATCACGTGTTTTTTATCCTCTTTACTTTAGGGGGAGAAAAAAATTGGAATTCTGCAAACACCTCAGGAAACCTGTTATTTGTCTTTGCTAGCTTTACTGTTGAACTTACATATAGGATAATTTTGTTTGCTGCAAATTAGGTGAGTTATTAAGAAAAAATCTTGAAGTAGTCAGAATCAGATCTAAAATACCTTACTGAACATAATTGCTTCCCATTCTAGCATAAAAATGTATACAAAACATACTTTTTCTACAACTTTTTTGTAAGATCTGTCATTTTAATAAATTAACCCTTTACCACTGAGTTTCTTGTTCTCAGTTATTCAAGAAAATTAAAATCAAATATCTCTCATCTCCATACTCTTGCAGAGGTGGTGGCAGAGATTTTTCTGTTATATTATCTCTCTCAGGATTCAGTACTATTTTTTTTTCCTTTAACATTGCCCTGACTTTCAATAAGTTTGTTTCATGCCTGTTTCTAAACTTCAGAGGAAGTAGGTACTATTATACACTAAGCAAAAAGTTCTTTCTTTTTTTTCCTAGGAACAGACTTTGACTTGTTTTGGCAAGCTTCTGTAATGCGAGCCTAAGTTTTATGTTCTGGATACCAACACACTTCTTAATTCCTGTTATTTCCCATTTTGCTCATTGCAATGTGTAATCAACTCAGACATATAATACCCACTTATCTTGTCTCCTCAGTTATCCTATCACCAGCTCTCTCTCCCTCTAGAAAAGAAATCAGACTCTGAGGTGTTTGTATTTTTTTGTTTGTTTGCTTGCTTGCTTGGTTGGTTTTGAGGTGATTTGGTGGTTTGCATTGTTACTTCTCCATTGTACAAGATCGTTCTCCTTCAAACTAGTTTAGAGCTTCCCTAAGTCAATGGGTCAGCATCATACACAACATCTGATGATACAGAGAAACTATTTTATCTATGCATAGCAGGTTTTGTTTTGGATTGTAGTTCTGTGTTTGAGGGTTTGCTTTGTTTTGTTTTGTTTGTTTCAAAAGACTGAAGAGAGTAAGTTTACGCAGATTTATCTTGACTGATTCAGAAACCCCACAGACTTCATATGAAGGAGATTGTTGTACTTGATTATACTGCTTTCCTCATTGACAAAATGGATGTGATAATGCACAGTATACTTCTACAGAAGTAAATCATTCTAAATCATTCAAGATATTGAAAGTACTGCATAGTTTTGATTTTATTACCTGTTTTTTACATGGCTTGGGTACATTTGGTAGGTATGTCGTTATTCACTTTTTCTATGTAACTGTTGTTTTTCTTAACCTGCAAGCTCTGTGTTTTTTCAGCAGCAATATCTGTTCCCATAGGGGTTTGAAGTATATGGAAATATATTTCTTGTACACTTAGAGATGTAAAATACTTGATGATGACAGATTGCAAGCTTCTCCCAATATTTGTGCTCTCTAGTATATTGATATCTTTTCTCGATAATATAGGCTGTTGGTTAGGTTGTAAAGCTCCATTGCTCAAGAGTGTTGTATTTTGAAGTCATCTGTCATGGATGTGTTGTAGAGATAGGAGACTATTTATGTTTATGGCATTTTAAGTAACTCAGTAAGACCCTTTAGAATATACAGAAAAGGCTTGTTTACTGTCATCACTGCTCACTTAATCCTGTGACCTTGACATGATAGTATGCCCATAAAGCTCCCTGTGGGTAGTTCAATAAAATAGATGAACATCAGAGTCTAATGATTGCTTCAGCTTCAGGAATATACTGCCTTATGCCATAAATTATTCTTAAACATTCAATAGCTCTGAACCATTTTAAAACAAAATAAGGTAGCAAGCTGTCCAGTTGCCTAGATTATTAGAAAATCCACAAAAAAATGCATACACCACATGTACTTCTGTTATTCAATTTGAGAATGTTAACCATTGTTTTAAAAACTATTCTATATATACAATGCCAGCAGACTAAAATTAAACCAAAATTATTTCTTAAAATTTCTATACCAATTCAGTTATTCTTTTTATTTTTTTATTTTCATTTTCTAATGTGTACTTCAGTATACATAGTTACCCTTGTTTTTTATCGTTGTTCCTGATAGTGGATTATATTTATTGGGTGGGAATGCTTTTTGTTTTTGTTAGTTCCAATCTGAAACTAGGAAAGATTAATGTATAAGAAATTTCTTTTGATGATTTACTAGAACTTATGTTTGCACTAATGGTAGGAAGCAATAAAAACATACATAAAGTGGAAGCTAAATGTGACGTCTCTTAGGCCCAGTTTAGAAATACTACTAAAGCCTTTGGGATACTTTGCCATAAGAGGGCCTTAATTTTTATGCATAATGTATCTTGTGCTATGTGAAAACATGTAGGAAAATGAAGTGTGATATATTTGCCTCTGGGTGAGTGTAAGTGGTTTTTTTGTATTATTAAAGATTTTTTCATTTTTTAATTGTTTAATGTACAGACATTTAAGCTTCTGATTTTTGTTGTCTGAGAATGCATTATTTTCACAGTATTTTACATTGAATAGTAACCCACACCCCCATTTTTCATGAAAAAAAAAAAGTGCTTTTTTTTCAAAGTTGATGACAGCTTAATAGTGGAGGAAATGTATTTGGTGAACTTCAGACAGTATTTCCAGTGGTAGATTTTCATACTGAATGTTGAGCTGAAAATCTAGGCAAAAGAGTTGACTGAAATCCGTCAGAAAATAAGAACAGCCTGGAGCAGGGTGTGATATCCATCCACCAGAACAAAACCAAAATTTACTATTCTTTCTGATGAGAGAAAAGCAAAACAAACAAACAAACAAAACCAGTATTTGGTTACATGACAGGCAAGGTTGAATAAGAAAAATGTACTTTTCATAACAGTCTTTCTATGTGAGATCTTAGTGAAGAATTAAGTTACTTGATTTAATGAAAAGCTTTACATTTGTTTATTTACAAGGATTCCAAGGATCCGGATTAACAGATTGTTTAATTCTTCCCCAAGTACACATTTACTTTGCATTTCTAAAGGTTTGGGAATTAAAAACTGACAAAAAACTGCGATTTGAGTCTCATGGTAAATGTCACTGATTTATCTGATTATGGCCTCAATGAAAACTATGCTTCCTCTTCATTTCTGGCAAAGGAGATATTATAAAGGTATGAAGCCTGCTGGAGTATAGACAAAATATGAAAAATCAGAATTTTTTAAAAACGGGTATCTATGTACAATTTAGTAATGTTAGACTAATATTAAAAATTGTTTTCTAAACAAGGAAATTAACTTTTTACATACAAGTTATGTATTTCCGTTACTGTAAATGGTCCTTTAGCAAATCAGATATACTCTGCATCAGTTTTAAACCTTTTTTTTTCTTTTCTTTTTTGAACTAATGGTACTATTTATGTTACTGTTGTTTTCTGATGAATATATCCTCCTCTCTGGAAAGAAGCAGACATGTTTCTTTCTGTGTGGACCTCCAGTGAAGGCCAGGTACATCAATTTTTCTAATGTGTGTGTTGCAGAAGCTAAAGCTGCAGGTCATATGTTGGGTTTTGTCTGTGGCATTTCCTATATATCTGAATCATTTGATATCCTGTAGCTGAGCTATGAAAGGGCATTATTGCCAGCTGTGCAGGGAGGTTCAAAAGGTCCTGCTGGATACCACTAAATTTTTATTAATACATGACAGAGACCTATTCTTGGGTATGTCCTATTCTGAATGTACTAGAATAGCTCCTTTATTTCAGTGACATGGTGACAAATTGCTGAGAGCGGCTCTTTGAATGCAATATTTATTTAGAGAATTCCACTTCTTTAAGCACGAACTAGGAATTCTTAATTTGTGTACAGTAACTCAAAAACAAATGTACATCTAAATTCTTGTCCTCTGGTATTAGGATTAATAAAATAAATTTCCTTCTCCTCCCTTTGTTAAATTTGACTTTTCACAGCAATCCTAGTAAAGTTGTAATGCTACTGTTTTCTGACAGACATACATTCCTTAGGAAAGATGCATGCTGTAGAAATGAAAAGGCCACAATGGTCATTCTTGTACTAGAGAAGTGCTTTGGATTCCTTTTGTCTTTCATATTTTTCAAAACATTTATAAGATGTTCAATCACAAGTAGTAGTATATTAAGGGAACCTAAACATTGAGTTGTGAAAGTGTAGTTGCTCAGAACTGATGTTCATCACAAGTTCTTTATTAGGTCTGTGTTATTCTCTTTGCAAATAAGCAGAACTTTGTTATGTATAACTGTGTTTGAAGGCATGTTAATTTGGGGGGTCTTCAGTTAGTCCTGCATTAATCTCTGCAATGTTTGATTTCCTGACTACTGCCTCTTTAAGTTCTCCATTGACTCCAATACTCAGAGGTTTATATGGTTTTTCTTCCCATACCAGTCAGTATCACCAGGTGCAAAGACTCATACCTTCCTCAGATTCCTCCCTAAACTCAATTGTCAGTGCAATTCAAGTTAGAGACAATTATGTGACTCTAGTTACAGTATCTTGGTGTTGCCCACCATCCAAAACCTCCCTGTAGACTTTGGCCAGTGAAAAGTTTTGAATGGCACTCTGTCCTGAGTGTGCTTCATCTTGGAATATTTAGAAAAATGCAACTTAACTGTAACAGAAACCTACATCATGTATACTTCTACCAATAGATTTAATAACCTATTATTAAATCTAGCTAATTTAATTAACCAAGAGATAGAGACAAACCTCTACTTCAGAAATTTTCGCAGTACTAAATAAGTTTTTCAAGTTTTTCTGGCACATTACATTTTGGTGTAAAATTACAGAAAAAATTTAACAAGTATACACAAGTATTGGTATTTTATTTATATTGTTCTGCTAAATTTTAGGTCAACTATGAATAAGATGAGAATAATCACCTTCAAATTTACTGAATCATTCATTCATGCCAGTCATTTTTTAAAATTTCAGATATTCTTTACACTGATGTGTCCGTGTACAGCAGCTTAATAATGTAAATAGTGGTTTTTATTCTCCAGTATATGTAAATTAAGGAACTTAGTATGCATAATTTACTTGGATATTTGATGTAGTGAGATCAGGAGTTAATGCTGAAAAATCCTGTGTCATTTTGTGTACTCCATTTTATGTACTCCAAGTGATTGTGCTCATACATTTATACCACAGTATGAGTTAAGTCACAGAGTACATTTTTTGGGATATTCTTCAGCACAATTGCTTAATTATCTTGAGTTTTGTGATTTAATTATTTCTTTGAATTTTTAATCTTACGTATTATGTGCTTGGGCTTATTTCTTAAGCAAATGAGCAATGTGGGAATGTATTGTGTATGATTTTGGGGGCGGGTGAGAGTTGGATACTTTTGTGGGTCAAGAAAGCAATAGGAGTGAAAAAATGATGTGTTATTTCCACAATCTGAATGTTCTGCAGCAGTAGCAGCAGCTGAGCAACTCACTGTTATTCAATGCTACATTAACTTTTCCATTAATGCTAGTGCCGTAAAATATGAAGCCCTTAAGCATTGTGAACTTGCTGTCTGATTTTTGTTCCTTTACATGGCTGCTGTATATTTGCATGTTATAACCATTATGTGGATAATCACTATCGTTACTTTCTAGAAGGTCATTCTCTTCTTGCTCAGAATATAGTTCAATGTAGAAATGCCTTAACTGAAGAAAGGATCTTTAAACATATTCACTAACAATGCTGTCTTTTTATTTATTTCCAACTGTGATTACATGACGGCAGCTCAAATGTCAACAAGATGTTTTTCTGCTAGGTTTTTCTTTCTTTCTTCCTTAAACAAAAACAAAAACAATCCAAGAAAACAAACCAAGAAACCATTAAAGACCAATGCTTTTCCAAACAAAAGAGAACCAAAAAAAACTTACTGGGGAGAAAATTGTTTTTTCAGAAATTATTAAACGTTCTTTTGCACATAGATTAGTTTTCATTATGTAATAAATATATTTTCAAAATGTGATTTTTTTTCTAGTGAATAAGATACAATGATTGAAATAATTGATACACATTTCTTCTAGTTTTATAAATCTTTTTTGAAAGTATACGTATTTATGGGATCAGTGGATTTAATAAGTGCCATTAACAAGCCATAGCAGCAATTCATGGCATTTTCAACCAAAGCATACCAACTGTTCCATCCACTCTGCCCTCCAGAATTCATGCTACAATTCATATGGAAAAACAGAATTCTTTCTTCTGATGTGAAAGCAGTCATTTTATGCCCTAAAGAAAAAAGTTATGATCTTAGTGGTGCCAGTGAGGTGTCATCTCAAGATTGAATAAATCATTTTATTCTTTAGGTATCCTCCTTGTTTTCCCCATCTGTAATGCATGAATTACAGTACTTTGCTAACAGTGATTTCAGATCTTTTGTTAGGAAGAAAAGCCCCAAAGTAGTTCTTAAATGTTACCTTATTTTGAGAGATGCATTTTAAATATTTTGTGCTGCTTCAATTTTTTTTTTAAATATGCTTTAGAGTTGTAGTCTTTCAGTGAGCTTTTGCTATGCCTCAGACTCACTGTTTGTTGTTAAAATCAAGCAGCATCTGAATAATAAGAGCCTGAATTTGTGTGATGGCTAATACAGAGTCCTTTCGAGCTGTAAGTGGCTAATGCCATTGCACTTACAAACCATTTCTGGTGGGTTTGGAACAGATTGAAATGGCACCTCATGTGAATGGCAAGTCGTTAATTATATATTCAGTCAGAAGGCTTTTTGTTTCTTTTCTGTTTTTTCCTCCCATCCAAAGTCTTCTGTCCTACAGAATTTCTGTGATGCCAATTTCTCTTTTTTGAAATTCAGATATTTTGATGTTAGTATTGTTTGATTTCAGGTACACATAGGAAGTTGAATTTAGTATCCAATACATATTCTATATTCTATGAATAGGAATTCATGCTGAGCCTGCAGTCTATCAAGAAATTCTACCCTGGTTTCATGATATAACATTTATAACAAAATTTGAAATTATTATATCCTTTCCATTATGATAGTATTGCTTTTATTTCAGGAATTTCACTTACTTAGTGTCTACCTTAGTCATTTAGGAATTTTTCACAGTCCTGTTTAGTAATCACTGATCTGGATAATATTGTGTTACTAGCAAGTATTTTGAGTGTGCACTTAATAATCTAAACACTTGTGATTGTTTCTTTAAGCTCAGTGCTGGACTGCCGCCTCTGCACATGGGATTACTATTCTTCTCATTAATTTCTCATATGCTGCTGAGAAAATTCTTTTAGTTTTGTTCACAGAATGTTTCTTCAAATCTTTTCAGTGTCTTTTCTGTACTGATGCTCTGGTTGGATAGCATATCTGCACTTACCAGCAGCAATGTGGCAGTCACAAATGTTATCTCATAAAGGAGCTATTTGGGAAGGGGGAAGAAAAGGATTAAAAAACATTGTTGGATCAAGCCTGTAAGGAATTCTTAAGCATTTTTCATTTGAATGAGATACTAGGAATTGATGAAATAATTGCGTTTAAACTTCACCAGGCCTTGCTGCTTTTAGAGAATTTGGAGCAAGAAAAGCTGTGGAATTGAAAATTGTCTTACAAAATTGGACTCTTTTTTCTGAAGTATTTGTATCAGTTTGAATGGGATGTCATAAAAGTCAATAATTGCTTCTGAGCAAAGTAACATATAAAAATGTACTCTGCTTTGAATGCTGAGGAATAGCAGAGCTCTTTGCTATCACAAAAAGGAGATTAGAAAAGCCTAAGGTGGATAAAACCCAGCATGCCTGTGTAGTGTTGTCTGTGCAAATGTAGGATAAAGATTTTTGTTTTATAAAAATATCTGTTTGGACTGTAGCAATTTGCTTTTCCTTTGGTATTGGAGGAGGGGGAGGAGTGCAGGGATAAGAGAAAAACACACAGTTCTCCATGAAGCACTAAATGATTCTAGATTTTGGGGACAACTTAGTGTAAGAATTTAATATTAGTAGTTCCTGAAGATTTTAACTTGAAGTTCTAGTTTGTCCTCGTACTCTTAAAAAAAGAGAAATGAATTGCAATATTCATTATCATAGAGGGGAAAGGAAAAAAAAAAAAGGAAGTTAATCCTTCCAGTTATTGTAGCTCAGAAAACACAAAAAAAAGTATTACTCAAAAGATTGTTTTAACAGTGATTGGCTGCTTTTTGAAAAAATAGATTTCACTTCACTCAGTAGAACACTATATTTTTTTGAGAATCAAAGTTTACAAAATAAATTTCAATATTTTTTATTATGGCAGGTGATGAATGTTCTCCCGCAGAGGTTATATCAGAAAATCAATATTTGTAAAATTGAAACAGTATAGGTTTGTATTGATCCATGTGGCTAAATCAAAATGAAAGGCTTTGTAACAGCTTTCTTAGACAGCCTGCTGCCCAGTAATGGCAAACTATCAATTTTAGCTTTCCACTGATAAATCAGCTTGAAAATTGGATGTCAATTTTTTTTTTAACTGAAGTAGTGATTTTTTTATACCTCCTAACCTTTCTTGACGTATTAGATTGGTTTATAAGACTAAATTCTGCCTTTTTGAAAGCAGTCGTCAAAAGTGACATTTAGATATATTTTGAAACAAAACATAAACTCTTGAAACCTAATTTTATCTACTCGTTGGCTTGCTGGTAATTGTGTGAGTGCATCTCTGTGTAAATAAGCAGAAATATATGCTTAATACTGAAAGCAACAATGACGTAATATTTCAGGTAGGTACATTTGTCTGTTTTCTGATCTCTGGAGTTCACAAAGGTCAGGTCTTCAAATGCAGCTTTTAGAAATTAATGTTCCAGACTCTATTTTAGCTTGCAGTAGCTAGGCAGATGATTGATTTTTCTTTGACTGATTTTTTTTTATTTTAATTTTGCAATGAGACTTTATGAAATGATAAGTTTCAGCAGCAGCTTACAATGTGCTGAAAACCTGAGTGGTTTTTCATTGTTTTTAATGATACATTTGATTTTACTTAGAAAATAGATAGAAAAATCCTTTATAACAGTGAGGGAAACCCCTTAATCTGGGTCAAATGCAGTAGTTTTCAATGACAGTTGACAGTGCCATACCTTCATGGCAGCTCGAGGTGGTATTGATTGTGAAGCTTGCTGTTGTATAATTACTTCTGGCTGCAGAAAAATGTGGTGTGTATTGATTTAGATGGAAGCATTTGAGTAGCAGTTTCCCTTGGCTAACGGTGAGTGTCATCTTTCAGCCATGATAAATGGTAACGCTCCAGGTCAGCATAATTACTTTGTGGTGAAATGAACCTCCTGTACCCTTCTCCCTCTCACACCAAGGAACTACTGTAATCATCTTTATCTGAAAGCCATGATTTACTGAACTAATCATCCCCTTAATAAAGTCCTTGTTCCCCTCCCCACAGTATGTGCCCAATTTAATTGTGGCTCTATACTAGTGTTTTTAAAACTGAACTGCTCTGCTCTGAATCCACAAGTGTAATTTTTTCTTAACTCCCCTCAGTCTACTCAGATCTGCAGGAGGTCCAGCTCTTGTCTCAACCTTTTAATCTTTATGTTTAGTGTTTATGTAGGAAAAGGAGAAAGATTAAGGTGTTCCTTGTTCTGACACGCTACTACTTCTTAGGTTTTGGAATCAAACGATATTAATACACTGGTAAAGTAATAGAGGACCGCAATGAAAGCTGTTGTATGAATTTATTGTCAGTAGCCTTTTAATTTTATAGAGTAATGTACATTCTTTTGAGAACAGATGAGCGTATCTTTTCACAGTATGCTGATAAACCAGCTTCATTTGTAATAATCGTGACACCTCATTTAATATCAGTTTTAAATTTAAGATATTTTTGAAATATAAGCCATTTTCCTGTTTGTATGGATTTCTAATAGGTGACAAATGTGTTATCAGAAATAAGGAAATTTATTTATTGCCAGAATAGATATCTGTGATGATTTGTATTATTTGGCACCTTTTTAATGAGGAGTTTTCAATTTGTTATCAATATTTCATTAAAACTTCGTAGCATGTTGTTGAAAATGGATTTGTGTTTACTTGCCAGTACGGTAATGTGGCCCTGGGGTAATGACTTTTTGTTAAGTAATGTTAGTTAAAGAAAATCTGGCAATAGTTTTAGATCATTTTCAGACAGCTGTGAAGGGTTTGGATAAAGGTCATTTTCAATGATTGTGCTTAGTTAAATAAATGTGAAGGGTTCACAATGGGAATCTTGCTTTTCAGTATGCTGTCATAAATTTCCCTTTAACACATCTGGGAATACAAAGTAAAATGTAGTTGTTTCTGCCTTGAAGGCAGTGTATTTTATATTTTCCTTGCTTTGTTTGTTTTCCCCTTATAATGCTGTTTATTCACATAACTAGAGTTCAAAGGTTTTGCTTTGTCATAAATTAAATCTTCTATTCTCTGACAGTTTGTGGGACCCGCTGGATATAGTTTTCAAATGGTTGTAACTTGAAGATTTTTCGCTGAGATTTAGTCATTAAAAGTGTTAAATTTTCTGACAACTCAGCCTCTATTGTGACCCTGGTTCATTGCTTGCTCCCTTCATTGGCCACAGCTGGCCTCTTGCTGTTCACAGCTGAAAAGTGAAATCAATGCTGGGTCTAACAAAATGCAGATGAAAGCCATTCTGATCATATACAGTCATTTCCCGTAATTTTATCAGCCTTCAGTTTCTTAAATGATCTCTGGAAATCATTGTTTGTTCATGTGAATACAATATCAAATTTTGTGATAAAATGTGCTGTCTTTTTAAAAAGTAATACTTTCTTAAGCATTAGCAGTGATATACAGCTCATATGGCCATCACACAACCCCTTAAAATACCAGTCCACTCCTTCCTCTGCTCCCTCCTGAAGGGAAACACTTGGTACCAAACCCCCTCAGAGCTGCTGGCTGAATTCTGCTGGTTTTGAGCCTTTGGAATCTTGTGAATTGAGGTTTTTATGTTCTACAAGGCTCAGAGCTAGAAAGTAAGAATTCTTACCATGTGTCGATCTACATTTCCATTGATCTCTCATCCTTTTTATTTTTATTTGAGCAAGATTGGTAGGAGAGCTCTGTTGCTGTTATAGGTGGCAGTGTATGATGTAGCTTAATGCTCCAAAGGTCACAGAACTACAATGAGTTTGATGGAAAACAGCCTTTCTCCTTATTTTAAATGGTTCCTGCTTTGATTACAGGCATTTATTATAATTATCAAGAGATTAGTCTGTTGTTATAGAATCCTTGTAATGGAACCATTTAAAAGGAATATAATGGCAGTTTATTGGATTTTGCAAAGGAAAAGAGAACAGATAAAGTGATGTTTTTTAAATGGATCAAGTGCTGCCCTGAGCAGATTTTTTTTCCTTTGTTTAACTTCACATTTCTTTCAGTTTCAGTTTTTAGTAACAGTTTTCAGTTATGTACTAAAAGTCATTCACTTTTCTTTTTTTGGTTTTGAAGAATGAGTTCTTATTTATAATATTTTCATAGCAGTCTAAGGCTTTATGCAATGTATTGGTAAAAAAAAAAAAAAAAGAAATATTCCTTCCATAAGTGGTCTTAAATTATTTATGTTATAGAATGTTTCCTGTCTTGTATAGCTGATTTGTTACTTTATTAATATCTCATTTATTAAAAATAATATAGAGAAGAAACTGCAATTCCTATACTTTATCTGTTGATATGTAGCTAGGGTGATTTCTGTGCCGGCAAAATAACATAATATTGATGAAGCTTGTAGAATTTCTTTCCTGTTTATATTAATTTTCTGTAACTGACAGTCTATATTTATATTTACCACATTCACTCCAAAAAAATAAATGTTAAAATTATAAATCAATCATCTTTATCAAGTGGTTCGTAATACTATTTGTAACCTGGCAGTGAATGTAAGTATTAGATGAAATTTCAAAAAGTTAAAAGCTTATAAACTTAGTTTTGACACTAGAAACTAGGTTATATTTCAAGAGCAATGAATTTCTTTGTACATGTAAGTATGCATTACACTTTTTGCAAACGTCTTCCAGAGGTTTGGGACACAGTTACATTCTTTCAAGAGGAGTTACAGAGCTGGAGTCCTCCTGCTGAGAGTGCACTGTCCCATGCTGGTTAGCTGAGTGATGGCATGAGTTACCTCCTACCACTGTTAACCCAAGGAAGAAAGTCGTTTGGCTGAAACTTAGTTGACATGGGGCTATTTTGATGGCACTGGGGAATCAGCCCCAAAATAACAGCGGAAAATGGTATAGCAGCAGCAAAGTGCAAGTATCAGATTACAGCTCTGCTGCTCTGATATCTGTTGGTTGCCAGTGGAGGAGGCCTGGCGAAGACAAGGATTTCCCTGGGCGAGTTTATAGTGATACTCCCCCAGCATGTCTTCCCAGCTTTCAGCAATTTGTAGCTCAGGGACTTCCTGAACCAGAGGTGATATCCTTGCATTTAATAACTTCTGGTGGTTTTTTGTTGTTGTTGAGGGTTTCTTTTCCTCTCTGAAGGGAAATGTCTAATCGCTTTAAGAACTCATGTAAACTTCTGATATCTACAGTATCGCAGGCCTTTAAGCTCCACAGCTTAAGTATGTTGTGTGAGAAATTTACGCTATTTCACGTTATTCACACTACTTCATTTACTTTGAACATGTTGCTGGATAACTGCAAGATCTCTCTAGGTCTTTTCTTATGAGAAATAGTAAGTCCTTGTTCCCCAATCACCATCTTGATGCCATTCCTAATAGTAAAGACCATTACCATATCCCTCTCGGCTGTGGTTCAGTTCTTTAGCTGGGGAGCTTGGAAATGGCCTTCTCCACCTTTGTGGAGGCACCCCTAGCAGTCTGCAGCTTATTCTGGAGTAGGACGCTGTTAATCCTTCCAGCTGGAGCAATTTTACTTTGTATAATATCAGAGAGAAGAGAATGACATACACATGTACTGCTTTTCTATCACTCCCCACCCACCCTCCCCCATCTGCCAGCTTGTAGCTGTATTGCCATTAGGAAGCTAACAAGAATGACTAAAGTTTCCTCAACCTAATCCATGCATCTATGCTGACTCAGTATTTTCAAAAGGGAAGAAATAGTAAACGTTTGGATTCTAAATTGGAGCAATGCAGTTAGAGGTGAGCCAGGGCCTGAGCCATTATAGATATAGTGTTTCACTTTTCATTCTTGTTAGTGTTTTACTAGTGTAAAATGAGATAGCATCATCAGAAAAGTCCGACAGCGTTCCACACCACAAAACTTTGTTGATTCATGGGGGAAGCGTGTTGTGTCAACCATAGCTTTACTTGTATAACTGTATTTACTTCCAGATAGAATCAGCTGTAAAAGTCTAGGTGCAAATTATTATTGGTGTGTATGTTTGTGAAAGAAACACTTCCTTGGCAAAGCCAGAAAAAAAATCATTTTGATGTACTGTGGCAGGCTTTCGGAGTGTGGTACGTATCTCAGGAGGGCTGCAGGCGTTAACACTATGTAGTGAATTGTATTCTGGTGCCTTCAGACATTGACGAAGTTAGAGCATATGCACATTTCACAGTGCTAAATAATAGTTTCTCTTTTTTGGTATGAAATGTACAAAAAAAGATATTCTGCTTGCAAATTTAACGACTTGAAAATTTGTCAGTGTGACCATTATTATTCCTGTAATACATACACCCTTTGAACATTGAATGAGGTAGAGTGGCTCTTAGGCAAAAATTAAACTTGCAGAGAGGCTACAGTGAGGTATTCCTCTTCATATTTATAAAAGTTTCCTTGTATTCCTGATGCTGTATCTACTGCTACTCTAGTATCACTGAAGCATTGTGACTGTATTAGGCTTGTTTTGTTATTTTGGTATGTGGCTAGAATTCCCCTTTGGAGCAGTAGTGAAATACAGATTTGTTTTACAGGACTTCATATCTCAGTTAAGGCAGAAAAACATTTACTATCAGAAAGGGCAATGCTCTAACCTGATTCCTTTCTTCCTGCTTAATTTCAAATGCCTGCTGGGGAAAAAAAAAAAAAGAGAGAGAGAGAAAAAAAAAGGTTCACTAAGTAGTTTTTGTAAACATCTGTAGTGAAAACACCAAGTGTTATTTAAAAAGTTATTTGAGAGATTTATTACCAGTTCATCCAACAGTTTTCCATAATGTTTCCTGTGTTTTCTTTCTATTCTGCTTGAGCTTTCAGTTTTATTCAGGCTGAATCTGAACAGTCCAATTCTGCGTGTTGCTATGTGTTTCGCAGAGCAGGCCCTAAGGGAAGAAATAACTGACTATGCGTTTGTGACTATTAACAGGTGATTGATAAAACTCTAGTAAATTAGTATTTGAGAAGGATGTATTACTGAGTCAGTTTTGAACTCTGCATTTCTTTGAGTGATGAAGGCCTTTTAGAGTTGGAAGAAGTATCAATCAGAGCTTTGCAGCCAGAGCTGTACATTTAGCCTAGATGTCATACAGATGTACTGCATGCGATAAGCCCACTTCTTTTTATAGATTTTTACTGTTTCTTTTTTATCATGGTAGCAGTGCTGAAGGCTGCACAGATATTTGCAGGTATGAGCAAAGGTGTCTTCATTGTGCAAGAACTGAAGGTCCTGCTGCTGACCAACCATAGGTTAGACAGCATCAAGAAGACTCTATCAAGTAAAGAAATGTTGGCACATGCAGTCTGATTGTTGATGGGAAACAAGTTCTGAATCATACTACATTCTCACAGTTCACCAAATCTCTACAGTCATAGGCATCCTGCAGTTGTAATTAACTTTTTTTTTTTCATTACCAGCTTGAGTTAACTGCTGCATGTTTGGATGATAATGTTGCTGGTATCAGGAATTCTGAAAACACAACAAATATTGTAGCGGAGAATAGAGCAAGAATATTTTTCCAGCACTGTATGTATACATCACAGGATACTGTCATTTTCCTAACCTCTCTCTGAAGCTACATCTGTATGGAAGTATTACATCTGGTTTACAAGAGAGAAAATGCATAGAAGCAGAACACTCTTTTCTTGGGAACAAGAACACACTTTTTTTTTCAAAACCACTCAAAATAGTTTTGACAGATCCAGTGTTAAACTAGAAACAGCACCTGGCTTCTTGCTCCATAAATCAGTATTACTAGTCTGGGGGAAGAAAAAGTAGCAATTAAAACAATGGTAGATCCATTCTGTATTGTGACTTGGTTTGTATGTGCAGTTTGGAACCACATCACTACTTGCAGAGGTTACAGAATATCTACAGCAAAACAGGGTTGCTTCAAGTCAATGACAATATGAGTGTGACTAAAGCAAATGAATTTAAGTAACGTCAAGAGACTCAGATCTTAGTCTATAAATATCCTCAGCAAAATCATATGGATGAAAGAACTTAATTTTTTGATCTTCTGCTGACAGACCAAGAAACAAGCCTTGTGCTAGTTCAGTTGAACATTGTGGGGAAAAAAGTGTCACAGCTGTTGAACAATAAAGAATAAAGTATATTTACCCACCTAGTTCCATATTGGTTTGGTTGCATAAATAAAGCATGAATACTAGACAACAGCTAGTCTTGAATTGTACTAGAGGTACTTACTTAACAAAAAGTCCTATAAAGCAGAAGATGTGAATAGAATGAACATTGATGTTCTGTGTAAAAGATTTAATAATTCGGAGTGATTTAGCTTTTCACACTTTTGTCAGTTCAATTCACTTCTTGGTAGATATGTTGGAAGCTTTTTAATAGTTTGGCTTCTTGGTTTTTTGCTTCTTAAAAAAATGTTTTATAAAGCTGGAAAAAGCTTAAAAAAAAAAAAAAAGACCTAAATTAGCAACTTATTTTGTGTAATAAACAGCAATTTTCATAGATATGGAAATATATACCAGTGTTCAATCTGTAGTACAGAAAAATGCATTTATATTCTATTAGTAATTTAAGGCCGTCTCTCAAATTTTGGTGGAATTACACTCCTAAAATATGTTCTGAATCATGCCTAATTTTAAATAATGTAATTGAATTTCATAGGATCACTCATGTACTTATCCTTGTTTAAGTCATACTTCTCTTAAGAATTGAGCCTCGATTATATTTCTTCCTTCAAAAATATGTATATATTCCACCACAGATTCAGACCATCCAAAATAATGTTTACTTTCTAACACATTATTGTGCATAATAAAGAGTATTCTGTTTTTAAGTATTTAACTGTTAGGCTTTCTCAATTGCCTTAATAACATAGTTTGATTTTTAAGGAGTGTCACCTTTTGTTTTCATTTCTCGAATTTATATTTTCTTGTTCATTATTTTGCATCAGTTCAAAATAGTTTATTTTCCAGTGAGGCAATTACAGTCTGAATCTGGGGATTTTGAATGCTGACCCTCTGGTTCTCCATTGCTATTTCACAGCAGTAAAAACATAACCCCATTCTGTAAGAATTCTTCAAAAAGGAACTACAAAATGTTTTTAATTTACACAAAGGAGATTACTTCCTTGGGTTTTTGTCTATTGTATATTTCAAGATTCCCTTTAGCAGGTCAATCAGATGATGAAAAGATACCTCCATGTAACTTGAAGTAATATGAGACTAGGACAAGTCAGTCAACCACTTCCTCCAATTCTCTCATTTAACTGAATTCATACAGCCTATAATTCTCGTTTTCTCCATCTTGCCTTAGATTTCACTCAGTCGTGTGAATTTTCTGACCTGATCCTTCCCTTGACAATTCAATGCAAGTCTCAGATGCCAGGTTCTTCTGTGAGAAGCCCAGGTTTTTACTTTCTCTGATGTTGAGACCTTTGTTACTAGAGACATGAGCAGCAGGATTCCCATCTCCCAGCTTATCCCAAGTTGCAAATGATTCTTTCCATTACCTATGAAATGGGCCTGTGTTGATTAGTTAAATGTCAATAATGTTGACATCTTAAGTTAGATAAAAGGAACTCAACTCAGCTATCAATTGGCATAATTTGACAACCTTAATCTTCCAGTAAATTACAGCTGTCAATTGCTAGTATTAACTTCTTGAACTGTGCCTCCCAGACTGCAAGGAAGGAAAACAAATTCTACTAGGTCAAAGTCAGTTTCATCCTTTTAGGAAAAGCAGCTTCCAAAAATAGGTAAGAGCGAACCTCATGGCCATAATTTCTGTTCAGCTACACAGAGGGAATCTGGAGCAGCAAAATGAAGCAAGAGATTCCAAAAGAATGAAATTAATGAATAGAGAGAGTAGACCATATACTCTCCCAAGTTGATCATTAGAAAATGGAGAAACTCTGAGGCTGGCATGACCTGTTCTATGGCTCTTAAGCCATATGTGACTTTTCAACACTCCAATAGTAGCTCCTTCCTGGAGTCCATGTAACAGGGAGCTTTCTCAGACAGTATTCTGGATGGTGCAGATTCATAGCTTGGAGAAAGTAAAAAAAGATACCATGACCAAGTTGCCTTGAGACCCAGGTACAGACTGAGTCCAGTTTTTTGTCTTGTCTTTCTTTTTCCCACTTCTGAACTACTAGCGTTTTGTTGCTTCTCAATGTCACAGGTCTGAAGTTTTACATTTTTTACTTTCTTGGATGGGGAAACTTGACTACTCATGCTTTGGAGGGATAGCACATCCTTCTGTTTGCAGATACGATTCTTTCCTCCATCAAGTGTCTTTCTCAATACTGATTGGTCAGTCAACTTTGCCTTCTGATGTAATAGATGATTTGACCTGTTGTTCCCGTTTCTGATTTTCCATGCAAACTATGGCAATAACATCCCAAAAGAAAAACCATAACAACAAAAATGCTCAGTGGACATGTACAGGATGAAAATAGCTTAGTTAGCAAAGTATAACATGACAGCTGAACTATGAAGATACATAGAAAATGCCAAAGAATATAAATAGTCATATGTCACAAATTTGTATTACAGACAAAAGGAAAAATCAGCAATTTCCAATTATTGTCACAAAATTATTTAACAGATTAAGTTGTTAAAAAGAAGGAAAAAGTTAAAAATTATATCCAGGATCATGCATAGTCACATACTTTGTATGCAAAGATTCTTTAAAACCTTTGGTACTTATATTTTAAAACCCAAAAAAATAGGATTTTTTTTAAGACAGAAATCATTGTTTTTTTTTTTTGTTTTTTTTTTTTAACATCATCTACTTCTTCTCCCATGAGCTTTGCTTAGCCAAAAATAAATCATTAGGTCATGCTGATATATTTTGGGATGTTTTATAGAAGACTGTTTCTCTACTTCTAAAGAACCTCTTGACTGTCAGAAATAAAGTATAAATAGAACAGTTTTGATTTACTTGCCAAGCTGGTTTCTTAGCTTTTACAAATATTCCTGAGAACGAAAAAAAAAAAAATACAGAATGAAGGTTACTTAATTTATATGATAGTATAGTTAACATGGCCTCTATTAAAAATGTTACAGCTATGCCACTTCGCAAAAATTTATTTCAACAACACAAGTTGCATTTGTGGATAGGAATACCTTTTTTTGTGTGTGTGTTTTATATTACAATTCAGGACATATCTACTAGTTGGGCCAACATGTCTTTGTTTCAATCCTTAAGAACAATTTTAGGTTTAAAGGTAGATCTGTATGCTTTGCCTTAACTTATACTGTATTTCCATATGCTTCTTAGAAGAAGGGGAAAAAAAACTGCTGTAAAAAAGCTTACAGAAAGTGTAAAACTTCAGACTTTTATAAATTTTGAATTCAAAGATTTCCAATTACAAAGATTGAAACATTTTTAGAAACAATCATTCCACTAAAAAAGTGTATTATTAGACTAGCATTTTAATAAACAGCTCTGCATGACTGAAATTAAAATAATTGCTTAGGCAAAACATTATTTATTTATTAGACTTCAATTACCCTTGCTGTTGGCTGATAGGCCTCAAGGAAGCTAGTTATTCCATCTCATTGCCAGGTTTATAAGTTAGCTGTCTTTA
Organism: Penelope pileata; assembly: GCA_013396635.1. Lineage (NCBI taxonomy): Eukaryota > Metazoa > Chordata > Aves > Galliformes > Cracidae > Penelope > Penelope pileata. Next base: position 98,103 of record WBMW01006475.1, on the reverse strand, counting down.
AACAGTTGAAGCCTGAATAATTTATAAAGGCTTGAAACAGTAATTCACTATGGGTTTTTAAGAAATAGTGCATTTAAAAAAAAAAAAATTGAAAATCTGCCTTAGTTTTAGAATAACACATTAAAAAATATTGTGATAAAACTTTTTTTTTCCTTCTGATTAGAGATTCTGAGTCAAAATTTCTGTTCCTGGTTACATTATCTTTGAGCTGTGACTCATGAACAGGAGAGACTGATGAGATGACCAGTCTTAGCTGTCTAACCCAACCCTGCATTTTTGTCTTGAAAGGAAAGTTTTAGATTTTTGGACAAACTGAAGTAGTGACTTGTAGTATCAGACAAATGCTCTCTACAGAATTGTTGCTGAAAGAATGTTTAATGTTGGAAACCCAAGATATGAACTATATTGAATACTTGATTTTAAAAAGAAGATCTTTAATTTTCTAACTACACTATGAACTATCATAAGAACTTTATTAAGTTGATGTTGTTCAAAAGGCAGAATTTTTATGGCAAAATCAATAGTTACCATAGAACGTTTTCCATTTAGTTTATTAAGTCAGCTTTTTACTTTCTTAAAATTAAGTTATTTTCTATGACGTTTGTTTATTCCTATTTCCTGAGGATTCCATTTGTTGTGTTCAGAGGGCAGCAACTTTTTTCTCTTAATTTACCCACAAGATACTTGAGAAGCAAAATAATTTTGCTACCAGCAGGTGGTATACTTGTACAAACAGAAAAAGAGTTGAATGAAAATTTTGTTTTTAAACTTTTTAAAATCAGAAAACGGTATTTTAGTTAAATCTCTCAGAAAAAAATATTGATGATGTAAGTTCCTATGAAAATTTGTGTTTATTTTTTCCATCAGTTTTTCTAAATTAATAAAATACTTCATATCTTTATTTTGAAATATAATTTTATTTTCGTGTTTTATTTCTTCACAGCAGGAATGCTAAAGCTGGTTTCATAGTACTTCTGGTGTGACATTATAACAGACGTGGCAGACAAAATATAAAATAAATGTATTCTTTAAATCGGACAATCATTTGCAAGATACTTTTTGTTCAGTTTTTGTGTCAGTGGAACTTTGAGATATTTCTACATTATGAATAAGAAAAGCCACTTGCTTAGCATGCACTAGCTTCACCTTTCTATTTTTTGTCTTTTGAACTTGAGTGTTCTTAATTTTTTCGCTCAAGTCACAAATGTTGCAGGATCTAAAGGGTTTTCTTAAGAGTAGCCAATTTTCTGTTCCTCTCAAATTTGTCCTTCATTATTAATGCAAGAACATTAGTAACATGATCATAGAAGAGAAGCTGTAATGGCAGTTTATTTTGCTTTTCAAAGGTGACTCCTCTGCTCCTGTTGTGATGGTTAGCTGTGGTATTTTCTGTTACCCACTTTTAGTTCATCTACCCTCTATTTCACGCTTATTTCTAAGTCACTATGAAAATTCTACCATTCCAATTAAAGTATATAGTTGTATATAATAATTATATTATACCAATAATTTGATACTAGAAGCAGAAATTATAGTTGATATAAATGGAGAAAGTGGAAAGCCATTGAATCAAACAGGACAGAAAAGTAGATTGTTTACCGTATGATCCCGCAACTCTTTCAAGTCATGGCCTTTCCACATATGCAGCAGGAATTTATTCAGGTCTTACAAGATGTATGAAATCATTGTACTTAGTTCTGATACATTTGAAGGGAGGAAAGATCTTGCCCAAACCCAAACAATTAACAAGAAATTTTATGAAAATTGGAAACGTAAGGTTTCTAATTTTCTGTTAACTTTTAATGGGGAAAATGGAACAATTAGTATTTTGGCATTACTAAGGTTTTGGAGAATTCCTTTGCAACAACTTATTACAGTATTTGCTAGAAATCGCTTGCTGTCAATATACATTTTGCTGATAATAAGAGTGAATTTCTGTAAAGGGGAGAGATACTAAAGGAATTACCTTTGATTTGATAATTAAATTAGAGTTCTACATCAATAGAACCAAATGGCCCCCTATGAGCTCTGAAGAATGTTAAGCTAACAAAAAGCAGAATATCTCACTAAGATCATCTGATGTGCTGTGAAATGAGATGGTGCCTGGATTTTCAAAATTTCAAACCAATGCGACTTTTTTCAGTATCGGTAAATTAAGCAGTAATTTAAATCATAGCTGTAGCATTACTAGATGACTACAAAACTGTAAGAGGTTAAAATGCATACGTGAACGAAACATATGGCTTCCTAGTTCTTGGGAATTTTCAAAGTATGTCAGCAAAATAATAGATGAAAGGAATCTACAGATGATTTTAAGATATTTTGATTTGGAAAAAAAAAAGAAAAAAGGAGGATGGTAAAAGTTTTTAAAATAGGTATAGAAGAAAAAGTTTTAAACTTGTTTGCATTTTTGAAGAACAAATGCAATTCATAATCCAGCAGACTTCAGAGATCAGTATTTGTGTTTTGTAACTTTACAAGTTTTTTGTTTTGGGTTGAGTTGGGGTTTTTTGAGGGGCTAGGGGGCAAGGGGGAGCAGTGAAGAAGGAGAAACAATAGAATTTCTTTAATTATCCTTCACTTGCTTCTGGGATACTCCTTTGTCTATTTGCTCAATGAACAAGATAAAAAATCCTAGCCCACTAGTATTAATGAGATTTTCTGTTGGCATTATTCATGTTCGGGATTTTAGCTATAAAATTTTGTATACAGAAAAGCAGAGCCACCATTTTCAACAGAAGAGGTTCTTTACTGCAATTTGTTTAACATACTTACTAGAAATGAATAAAGAGCTGAAGAAATAGTATGTACCAAAATTGTAAATCACAAAGCTTCTTTGAAATGGATTAATTGATTTGAAGCCCATTAACGGTGGTAAGAGTGTTTGTGTTGACTCCAGTCAGCCTTTGATTAGGCATATTGAGAACAATTTAGGGGAGGGCCAACAAACTTACATGGTTATAAAGTTACAGTGAAACAATAAGAGATGAAATTGACTTTAGACAAACTAAATGTTCCTCTCGATAATTAACTTGAAAAGCTTAAGCAATTATGTTCTCAAAAGATTTAAAGAAAAGAAAGAAATTGAAGTCTTATCCTTTCTAGTTCAATGTCTTCAGCATTAAATCATCCAAGAGAGAGAATAGGTATCTATCATGAAAATTTAGGAAAGCTATAGCCAGTTGGTGATGATAGTTGTTATGACATTATCAGTGTGCATATAGGATTTGTAGATGAAGAACACTCTTACAGCAACCCTGGCTAAAATGGAAGAATAAAAATTCAAGTAAATTTTTCATTTTCCATGATCTCAATTGTCCTTACAACCTCTCCTTCATGTGGAACAAACTTGATAATGCATAATAAGATTTCCTGGTAGAAAGGAACCAAGTAGTTCAGCAATTTAGCATAGTTAAAAGCAACAAGTAGGGAGCAATGGCAGGCAGCAAAAAGAGGGAAAAATGAATATTGAGTGTATCACAGAAAAAGGTATCTCAGATGGCAAAAATCTAGGGTTTTGGTGTGTTTTCTGTAAATTATAAAAATATGCTGATTGTAAGATTTGGTTAACCAATGGTATTAACCTTAAAATCCTTCATTTTTTTAGCTCAATTTCTTGCACCTGTAGATGGTAGTTGTTTTAATTATTTGCATGTACTTCTCTCTCATCCCATCCACTTTCACAGTTATTTTTCTTCCACTTGTTTATATAGTCATCAGTTTTCTTCACACATCTCTATTCTTTATAAACTTTTTACTTGCTACTCTTCTTACTACATTCTTTCCAACTCAGTGTTGCTTTTTCCTCACCAATCAATAATTACGTTTCAAACCTTTCATCTGTGCTTTTTAATTTCTGTGCCTCCCAATCTGTTGTATTTATCATTTCCCATTTCACAGTGTCACAAGAAAATGTATCCAGAAGAAATCTTTTAATCTGTCTCATTTAACTCTAGCTCCAGTAAGATTACTCTAATGAAAACTATCTATTGGTTAGACCCTTCTCCTTTTGAAAAGTTCTCACTGCTTAATTCTAGACTTTTCTGCAAAGTCCATTTCCTTTCTCATTTGTAAGGCTCTGACTTTGTCTACGTTTCTGCTCTCATTTCACCAGTTGCTCCTGTCTCACCTCTTTTCTTGTTTTAATTCTTCACATTTTGGCAGCACTACAGAGGAGTTACAACTCTCATGTCTCATGACACTTCTGCATAAAGGCAGCCTTGGCATGCCTTCTAGCCATGCTACAGGGATGTAAGTCATCTAGCTGGGCTGCTGGGCTCTCCACACTACTTCCTCCAGCTGTCAGTGACCAGAACACCACCTACTTTCAAATTAGCAAGGAGTTCTGTTTCTTCCTCTCTCCTTCCTACCCACACTAACTTGCTGCACTGATTACAAAACGTGGAGAAAAAGCTAGCAGTGGCCATCCCCCAACAAATGCCATCCCTAACCAGCTGCCCAAGCATCCCTTATTTGCTCATTGACACAGCATCAGCTTTGTCACCATCCCCCAATTATTTATTCCCAGTGCCCCCTCTTCACTGGTTTTGTATATTCTTCATACCCTGTATTCCTGCTGCTGTCACCTCACTGGTTTGTGAACATAGCTTCGTCACATTGTACTGACATCCTAAGCCTTGTAATCCTACTTCCAGCAATCCATGTATCATTCATGTGACTTTCCTAGGACACATTCATTCAACTTTCACATAGCACGAAACTTCTTGCTTAAAAATTCAGTTGCTCTACCTCATATACATAACGAAAAAAATCTGAAAAATTAAATGCTATATACATTTCACTGAATATTTAGCATCCTTCTATTTAAATTGTAAGCTCTTTTTCTGAGACCATTTTTCCCTCCTATTGTGAAACTCTGCCAAATATTCTCTTCATGTGTAACAATTACCATACTTGTGTGTGTGTAGTTAAGAGAAAAACAAATAAGAATAATAAGAATACCTGAAGATTTTTCTAATGCTTCCTCATAGTATTTTTACCATCTTTTCAATTTTCATTGAATTACGTGTCTCTGAGGTTCATAGGCATCTTCATTCCTCATGTCAGTATTTCCAGTTTTAGCCTTAGCAATACTTGTTTAGTATTAGGGTATTTTAGTATTTATAGTTTTTGTTTGGTTGGTTTTTGTTTTTTGTTTTGTTTTGTTTTTTGGGGGATTTGCTATCATGCAATTTGGAAACAAAGTAAAGGATCTTTGTGAGTTTTTTTTTAACTAAAGAAAAGCCATTTTGCGTGTAGATTAACTATACTAGTTATGTTGATCAATGCTTCTGATATTTTTTTTCAATCAGGTACATCAGGGCTTAATTTTCTTTTAGTCACTATAATGTGAGATGAGATTTTTGAGTACCTGTCTAACAATCTTGATACATCCAGCAGTTACTGTTTCTGTTTCAAACACAATCAGAAAAGTCATGGCTCTAATACAATTACTGTATCTGTTGATATGCAGTGTTTGCTGTCATTGTTGCAGAGGGCCTTTACCACTTACATCTTTTGTCACACAAGCTTACGTTTTGGCTCGTGTTTTTTAACAGTAATAAATATTCCATAAATAATAATTCGTATTTTTCATATTTCAAGCTTTCTTTTACTTGTTTAATGTTACAAAAATTCTGTTCTTCATATGGACTTCTGTTCTTCTGTACTTCTTAGGGAAATGCTTTGTATGTTTCCAATGAACATTTTTCTCTTTTGTCAAAACATCGTCATAAGTCCAGACTCCAAAAAGAATTCATTTTCATTTTTAAAATGTGTTACAGAAAATAGAATAGAGTTAATTCTTGAAACTATAGATCATCAATTCCTTCTATTTTATACGCAGTTTCCCAGTATTACAAAGATTATGGATTCCCTGGCATCCTTCCAGTTTTGTGATCCACCTCTTCTTCCAAATAACTTTTTCCCCTTCCCCCATGCCTGTAGGCTTGTTCCTCTTCATTAACATATTCAAACTTAATCTCTTCCATCTGGCAGCCCATCCTTTGGGCCTCAGTGAGAGGATCTTTTATGGACATGTGTACTGGTGCTATCCTCTGTGCTTGCCTCTAGCTGCTGTAGTTGTAGGTAACACACAGCAAACTGCTTTAGTAGTATCCAGTGTGGAAGTGAGGGCTCCCATGCAACATGAGCAGGGATGGGGATTCACAGCCATGAAGCTTCTGCCACAGAAGCTGGCTGCCCACAGGGTGTATAAAGGCTTGCTGTTTAGAACGGCTAAGGTTTATAACTAAAAGGAAAAAAAAACCTTCCCATACACCTCCTCAGAGCTGTCACTGAAGGATTTAACAGAAAATCTTCTCAGAAGTTGTCTTTAACAAGTCTGGACTATGAAAACATTCTGAGACAGGAAGGACTTTATTGTGCAGATTGCCTTGGTGTCCTTCTGAATTGTGTTGGTGGCACAAAGCTACGCAGTTTCTCTTCTAAGAGGGTTATATATTGGGCTATCTGAAATACTTTAGCCTGTCTTGCTAATATTTGTCTCAAAATATGTGGAAGGTGTGTATGATATGGTAGAAAAGAGTATTACACAGAATTCTGGGCCAATCCAACTTTTAGAACCACCTACTCTTGGAATAGCAGGTCTCTAACACATTTGTTGGTGACATCAACAGTGAGATTGAGTGCACCCTCAGCAAGTTTGTGGATGACACCAAGCTGTGTGGTACAGTGGACACACTGGAGGGAAGGGGTGCCATCCAAATGGACCTGGTCAGGCTTGAGAGATGGGGTTGTGTGAACCTCATGAAGATCAACAGCGCCAAGTGCAAGGCCCTAAGCCTGAGCCCTGGCAACATGTGCTTGCAGCCCGTAAAGCCGGCTGTATCCTGGGCTGCATCAAAAGAGGGGTGGCCAGCAGGGAGAGGATGGTGATTGTCCCTCTGTGCTCTGCCCTCATGAGGCCCCATCTGGAGTACTGTGTCCAGGTCTGGGGCCCTCAGCACAAGATGTGGAGCAGGCTGAGGGGAACATATGAGGATGATCAGAGGGCTGGAGCACCTCTCCTGTGAAGACAGGCTGAGGGAGCTGGTCTTGTTCAGCCTGGAGAAGAGAAGGCTCTTGGGAGACCTCATAGCAGCCTTCCAGTATCTAAAGGGAGCCTACAGGAAAGATGGGGAGGAACTCTTTAACAGGGAGTGTAATGATAGGACCGAAAGTAATGGCTTTAAACAAAAAGAATGGAGATTTAGATTAGATGTAAGGAAGAAATTCTTTACTCAGGAGGTGGTGAGGCACTGAAACAAGATGCCCAGAGAAGCTGTGGATGCCCTTTCCTGGAAGTGTTCAAGGCCAGGCTGGATGAGGTTTGAGCAACATGGTTTTGTAGAAGGTGTCCACGGCAGGGAGGTTGGAGCAAGATCCACATTAAATCCATGTAAGTCCACATTAGCTATGTAGGATAGCATTAAACCACTTTGCCTTTTCAACCCATGCTGGCCTTTAACAAGATCAAACATTGCTTAAAGGAGGAGAATATACTCTGTGAGGTGCTAAGCAGGCACAAATGATGATAGTGGCAGCAAAATGGAGTTTGTAATCCTTCAATAACTGTGTTAAAATAGGGCTTATTCCATTATAATGTCTGTAATTCTGTGTCTGTATTAATTACATGAAATACCACACATCTGAAATTTTGGATTACATTTTTAACATGAATACCATTCCATTATAAGTAACTTTGTAATATCAGTAGGTTCACACCAGCCCTTGTTGTGATGAAGGTGATGATGAGGATGATAAAAGTTTTTGGTAATTATGCTATAATTTGTAAGGAAAATATCTTAACAGTCTAAACTCATGAAGTGGACCCCTTTTGTCATTTGTTTTAGAGTGCGTTTTAGATAACTTCAGTTAAAGAGATGCAGGTATATTTGTTTTTGTATATAGAAGTAGCTCACAAATGGTGCTATAAACTTTTAGTTCCTGGAAAGAAAAAAAAAAAAAAAAGCACGGAATGTTTAATATGCACATTTTCATTAAAACATGCCTGATTCAAAATGTCACTTAACTACTATAAAATAAAGGGGAAGGAATGAGAAATTAAATGTAATCTTGTTGGCTATGGAAATAAGGTTCATTAATGATATATATCTCATTAAGAAAAGTAAAGCTTATTGAAATATTGTACTTTTCGTGGAAATAAATTATTAAAATGATGTGATGTATCCACATCACTTCCAGGAAAAGCAGATTGTAGCAGGAAGGACAGCATGCAGACATTTTCTCTCCTAATAATGTCTTGTGTCTTGTACCTTAGAAAGAGAAGTTCTGCTAGATTTACAGCCATCACTTAGAGCTACATAGATTCTACCTAGATTACTGAAAAAAACTTAATGCCTGTATAATATACACAGGATTAGAATGTAAGTATTTGTAAAGTACTGTTGTCTAGGAGTTAAACAACTTATTCATTGACTCTATAGTCTTGGGCTTTTAAAGCAGGCATTTTTTTAAGTTTTAGGCTAGAGTTTGTGGCCACCATCTTCTGCTTGATAGTATTTTTAATCTAATCCAAGGAAGGATGTAATAATATAATTTTTAGTAAAATCCCGCCGATTAATCTGTCTATGATATTAGCAATGAAAATTAACTGTTCCAAGTTTTCTAGCCTGATTTCTTGCAAAAAATAGGCTAAGAAGAAAATATCTTGCCGCTTTAATGAAGATGCTGCTAAAAAAAGTCAAGCGTAAATCTGAGAGTACTTGGTTAAGATCCACAAATCTTTTCTTTAGGGTTCAGATTCTGTGAACCCAAGACTTCTTTGCATTAGTGGCAGTGCTTGACAGTCCAATAACTTTATAGTGTTTAATTCCAAGCTATGTGTTTGAGTAACTTGGAACCTGCTATTGCTCCAGAATTTGTCCAGTCTTGTTTTGTTAGTATGTTTTTTTGCACCTCAGAGAAATTGGGGGGAAAAAAGTGAACACTTTTTACTATTTTACTGTTACTGATTCATTATTCTTAATTCCTCTATCGAGGCAATATATAATTGGATTTTGACTGCATGGTCGCAGAATATGAAGGTTTCTTTGATGGGCTTTCTATGATCGACTAGCATGCAGAAAAATAAGATTTGCAAAGCACTTTGTATAACAATGGACGACGTATATTATACACTCTTAATGATGAGGCAGTTTTTCACTGTAGGATCGTTTCAGCGTGCATTATTCCATGAGCAGCCCAATGCAAATTTTACGCCGTAGCTTGGAAGTAATCGCATGTTTTGATGGTATGAGTCTGCAAGCTAGGTATTCATGGGAACAGGAAAAGAAAAGCAAGCTTTAGTCTTCTAAGCTGAAAACTGACTTGCAACTTTGTTAAAACAGTAAATCCTACAAACTCCATAATGAGTGGACTTTGAACTAGAGAGAACAAAAGGCATCATTTCCCTGAAGGAAAGTGCCAGCGAAGACCAAGTACAGAGATGGAAGCTCATAAAATTCTCTTCTTTTTAGATAAAGTTGTTGCAACATTATTTTCATCTTGTTGCTCTTTTCATGTATGCTAAAAGGTCCAACACTATTAATACTCACAAAAATGCACTACTAGCTTGCTAGTACCTGATACCCTGAGGTGCTCTGTACGTTTGTCTTCCACTGCATCTGGCTGCAGGCTGTCAGAAATTGAGAGCTGCAGTTCTAGGTTAATAATGTTGTGAAATATATTCCTGTAGAACAGCCTAGGAAAAAGCTTCAGCTGTTTGGAAAATATGTGTAATTTGTGATTAGGAATAAAGTTTGCATCTTATTATTTCAAAATGTTTACTTTGGACCATTATTATGTATTTTCGATGTCAAACCCTGGTTAAATAATAACCTTTTTAGATGCTCCCAAATAAGCATTCTCTGAAAATTTTGTCATGTATTTATTTATGACTTCATTAAGATAGTGACTTTAAAATCTGTTAGTGACTTTAAAAGCTGAGAATACGAAGTGTTCTTCAGTCTGAGTAATGAAATAAAAGGATTACCAGATTAAACACAGAGCAAATTAAGAATTCATTGTTCTTAGTCTTTGAATATTTCTTAATTTAATAAAAGGTTTTAAATTATGACATAATTGTGTCATTTTTATCAACATAAGTCTTCTTTTGTGACAAAAAAATAGTTTCACAGAACTCTTGTTTTGAAAACTTTTCATTAATGTCTTTACTCCTGTTTTGTCACAACTTACTGTTAGATGCAAAAAGGGAATGTTTCTTGCATTCCACAAATAATGACTTCATGACTATTCTTCATATTGTGAGTTTAAAACATAGACTTGAACTCTACAAGGAGGTTTTAAGCTGTTTTTGAAATGATGGAGTAGCCCATTTTTTGCATTCATATCACATAAGGGTCAAGAGGACTTAGCAGTCACAATAGAATTATTCAGTGCTTAGTGTAGGAGGAGAAATGATGGACTGATACTTCAGGCTAACACATCTGTGAGCAAAAACTGTATCATGGTATGAAAATGAAGTGGGCTATTTTGCTTAGAGAGAAAATTGGTACCCAGGATAGCAAGATATTTCTGTCTCGTAACATGCAAGCCAAGCCATTAACTTTGCATCTTCCCACTGTGGGAGCTCGGAGTCACTGTCTTACCTTTATGCACACTGCTCTGAATTGCTCTCGATGAGTAAGCAGCTCCCACTGAACTCCTGAACATGCCGTGTCAGTGCTTGCAGGTAAGCAAAATAATACCTGTTCCACAAGTAGTAGCAAGAGTAGGACCTTCAAGGGGATTCAAGAAGCTTATGTTGAAAATGTTGTTCAGAGTGAAAAAAAAAAAATTACAAATAATTAACTAAAAGTGATGGTATGCCGCTTCTGAAAATACGAGTGGCCAGAAGATATGCTGCTACATCCACTCCCCTTGTGCTGTGCCCTCCAGAACTGAGCCAGGCCTCATGGCAGCAGTTAGTAAAGTTGGATGGAAACACATGAAAGCATGAAAGAAGTGGTTAAGTGGACTGTGAAAAACTGTAAAGGTCTGTTCTGCATTATTCTGCATTCTACATATTTCTGCACTTTTTCTGGAAATGGCTACTGGTGCATAGCTTCTTAAGGCTATATAGAAAACAATGGCCTAACTCACACCTAGGAAAATCCAGCAGAGACACAGCACATACTAGAGAGCTGAAAACTGATTTTTTTGTTTTGTTTTGTTTTGTTTTGTTTTGTTTTGTTCTGTTTTCCAGCTGTTTTTTGTCCACTCTCCTCCAGGGTTCTGCACATAAATTGTATAGCATTGGTTTAAAGCAGTGATTCCCTATTAATGGTCTTGTAAGGTTGTGATCTTCACAATTATGTGTATAGTTATGTGTACAGTGTGTGCAACTGCAATTCTGAATTATGATGAAGCCACAAACATGTTGGGTATTTAATACTTATCCAAAAAGCTTTTTAAGTGTTGACTTAAATTACGGCTTTGTCTGATTATCCCACAGTGTACTTATAAAATTGACGTGAGAGATAGTTGTGTTGATGAGGTCAAGAAGTTGTCTAAAAGTGGAGTTGGTCATTTCTGTAGAGGTGAAGTTAAATACCAGATGATTACATGTGTATGTTTTGAGTCGAACAAGATTAACAGTGGCTTATATCATTCTAGAGAGCTTTAATATTGCTTCTGAATGTAAAAAGTCAACGTAATGCAACGATGGCCATGGTTGTTAATGGCTTGTATTAGCTGGAAGCTATAAAATCATCCTAATACTCTGTTAGTGCTGGAATAATAATTTACCAAGACAATTACCACATGGTGGAATTTTTTTGCTGCTCTAATTCAGTGTTATTAATAATGAATAAAATTGCAATTTTCTCAGGTTGCTAGGGGCAGTGGGGAATTATTTCAATGAATATTTCAGCACATTAGTTTAATCATAGTTCCACAAAATTCAAGTGGGCAATATTTTATACTTCTAAGTTCAGTCTGCTAAGGGACCATAGTCATTAAATTGCAAACTATTTGCACTGAAGTCCATTCTATGATTTACAAGCCTTGTTAAAAACACTGTAAAAGAAAGCAAGCTGTGCCATTAATACTTGTAATTTGATGCTGCATTTGTTAATGGGCTCAGTGTGATTAATGTTTTTAGCAGCAGGCAGAACATTTTGAGACAGGCAGTGCTGAGGTTTATAATATATAAATGCATGTACAGAAATGTTAGAATATCATAAGTTTTAGTAATATATGTTTTTACAAGATTGTATTCCTGAAACAGAAAAGTAGCAGTGAAATAGTAGTGTAATGTATGTAAATACAGTTCAAGCTGTGGTAGATGTTGATATGTGTGTTCTTTATTTCATAGCCAACTGCATGACTTCTGGCGCTTGGATTACTGGGAAGATGATCTGCGCCGGCGGAGACGATTTGTTCGCAATGCTTTTGGGTCTACTCATTCTGATGCTCTTCTGAAAGCTGCTGTGGAATATGGTTAGTACCAACTCCTGCTTAAAAATATGTCTTATGATGTTTGCTTCATGTCCATGAATCCCTGAGAATTATTTCCCTTCTTTTCTACGAATAGTGCTGAAAATTCCTAGAACATTTTCTTAGAAAAGGAATTCTTTCGATTCTTACACTTCAATGAACCAGAAGATGTGAGCTTGTGGGCTGTTAAATTCTCTAATCTCCAAGGGATTCACATGGCATTCCCAGACACTAATTTTGAGACACTGGTAAAAGTAACCAAATTTGTCTCTCCCAAGTGACAAAACAAAACTGTTAGGCCATCAAACGAATGTGTCATAATAGTTCCATTGGAGACCTCTCAAGAATAAGGAATTAACTTTTTAAAATACATCAGATGTTTTTATCTTGGTATGCATACTCTCAGCCAAAAGTATTTTTTCTGCAAGTTACAAAATAACGAATAACTTGTTTAAAAAATATTTTTTGAGGATACTTGTAATTGAATAGAGTATTGACCATATAGGAGTTACAGTCTCTAAATTTAAGGATTAAATGATTGATTTTCGTAGGGAGATGGCTGGAGTATAAAAGAGGAGGGAGGAACGTTCTCACAACTTCCCCTATAACATCTGAAAGTTTCATGTGTTTTAGTGACTTCTGTACCACACACTGAACCTGACTACTCCAAAAGTCTAATGCAAATTTACTTCTCAGGTTTAAGCTGAGTAGCTCTCTAATATATCAAAGTTGGGGTTTGTTTTTAAGAGCACTAAGATGTTTTTCTGTACTTTTTTTTTAATTAGTAATACTGAAAAAAATATAATAATCCTAGGATTCTTTAGCATTTAGCAGTAAAATTTTACATCACATATGAAAAATTGAGGAAAGGGAAGTAATTTGCCCAAAGCGAGTTAAGCCTTTCAGTTGATATGTAGCCAAGGGCTAACGTTGCCAGAAATTCTGAATATGATAGATATAAAGCTAGCTCTATGTAGCCTACATATTTCACCAGCTTTGCAGGTTCTTGAAGCAAATAGCTAGAATTCAAACAAGGTTAGACATATAAATGAGTATCTGCGTGTGCAGCTATACTGGCTAGTATAATTTAATACTTATTTAAATGTGAATGTTATCATGTGCAGAACTTCAAGACATAAAATTCACTAGCTGGGTTAAAGAAGACATTTCCCCTAGTAGTACGCTTGCCCCTTGCACATTTGATAAAAGGTTATTTTGTCCACAGCTTTCCGAAACACCAAAATAGAGATCTTATCAGAGGCAGATGCAAAAGTGTGCTAATTTCTATGTTGCTTTTGTAAGAAAAATAATAATCAAAACTATGTATGATTTTAATTTTAGATATTAGACTAGCATTGAAATAGGAAGAAATCTGACTTATAAGCTATCTTGAAGTTTTAAGCCTTGATGCTGTCCAGCTTTCCATTTACATAGATGACCTTTTTGTGTGCCTTTATAGTAGGAATGTTTTATCTTCGGGATAAGATTGTACTCAGAAGGTGCTCAAAGTGTTTCTTTGTTTTGTTTTATGAGAACTATAATACAAGTTGCACTTAAATAGTTTCAGCATATTGCAAAAATTCCTTCTGTTAATGTAGTTTTTGTGCTCTGGCATTTCAGAGGAGGTAGCAGCTTTCCAGTGTAATAGAGCTGGCCTGCAACACAAAACTACAACCAAAAGAAACAGAAAAGCTGTTCATACCATATTGTTTCTATGTAGTTTCCTACTATTCACCTGTTAATGAGTTCAACATACAGGAAAATTAAAAGCTCAGGTATTTTTAGAGGTAGTATGCATCAAACATACTAATTGCATAAGTTTTGAGACAAAAGTTTCAAGAGAATTAAAATAAAAAATTCTGAGTATAACTTTTTCATGTATTTATTAAAATTAACATTGAATTTTAAAGCAGCAGGCTTTGAAGTTGTAATTCATAGATTCTATCTACATGTGCTTACTTTTCAGAGGCTAAACCTTTGGATTTTAATACTGAAACTTTTAGTTGACCTTTCTCTGTAAGAAAACATCCTTAACACTGATGTTATTTTTATGCCTCTTGGTGTTACTAATGAGTTGAATAATTTATGAGGTTGTCATGTGAAAAGGATTTGGTGCAGTTTGATGTACTTTCAGCCTCTGGTGTTGGAATGTGATTAATAAAGGACTGGAGGCAGATTTTTTTTCCATAGAGCTTAACTTTCATTGCAGTTTTTTTTTTTTTTTTTTGCTTTGTTTTGGTAATTTTGTTTGGAGCAGTTTAATAGTGAAATGCCCCTTGCTTTCACAACTAAGCTTGATATCAGAATACAGAAAGAATTTAAAGCATTTTTATAAATTGTACTGCACCCTTTTCTGATAATAGATTTTTTTTCTGACCTTAAATACCGTGAGAAATAAGCTATTCATCAAAGCAAAATTTGTTGGGCTTTTGTTATATTAATAGCAATTTTTCATCTTGACTGATACTTTTAGCACAAGAAAATCTATTTTGAACATCAATAAAATAGTGGAAATATCGTATAAGTTTTTGTTATCTGCAATGACTGCCAGTTATCGTTTAGGCATTTGTGCATAAGTGTTGCAGTAGAGGAATGTATAGTCAAAGCCTAAATCAGCAAGCTCCTCCATATCTACGATCAAAGGCATCAGCTTAAATAAGTCTGATCAGGCATTGCAGAAAGGGGCAGGCAGTCTCAGCTGAGCAAAAATCACAGAGCAAAGATGACAAAATTAATCCGTCATTCCTTTGGCAGTAAATAATAAGATATGCTGAGGATTGCAGATGAGAGAATCTCCAGATTCCTTGGAGATGTGCCTGCTTAACACCTGATTTATCTAAGTTTGTGCAGCCTTCAAGATGACCTTCATAAATAAAAAAAAAAATGCTCTACAACTACTCTAGTACTAAATCAGTGTTGATGTTGGATTTATGGATACTGTAATTACATAATACTTGCAGTCATCAAGGAATAGAAAATTTTTGGAAATGAAAACCATGTCTCTGATCTATACGTTTGTTTAAGAATAGAAATAGCAAATGTCAAATTATGTCTTGAAGGGCTTGAAAAAAGTGTTAATTTTAGCTGATAAGTGACTTCTTACTATAGGAAATATTATCTGTTATCTACTGTATGGAATAAAATTCTCAAAAAATTTCTGCTACAGTGCATGTGGGTAAGGTTTCTAATATTTAATACAGGCCGTTTCTTAGCAATTGCACCCATGTTCAGGTGTCTGGTTTTAATAAAATATAAGTATGTGTTTGTGTGTATATAGGTGTTCAAAGTACATAGCAAGTAAAAATATTTCAAAACTGATTTTTTTTAACATATTCCTGTGGCTTTATACTTAGATGTCCTTTGAGAATGTGGGTATGTCAGAGTCATAGCAGCATTTACGGGAAATGAACTGGATAATTTTTCCCTTTGGATTAGTCTCTTACATTTCTAACAATTTGATTTTAGCACTGAATTTTATGTCCATTCCATATCCGGATGTAAAATTCAAGTACAATTATTTCAGCACTGTATCTGCTGTTCTCTTTTGTTTTAGTTAAATTCTTACTTGAATAGATCCATAGATTCATTTCTCCCTTTTGTGAAGCTAAAGAAATACTACTTACTACACTGTCAAGGTGCAAGGTATAAACTGGGATTTGGAACTACTGGAAGTTCTTTGTAGAGTTTTAATTTTATAATGGCAATGGATTTTAAACAGTTTGTGTTTTAAGTTTACATGAAGCTTTAATGTAATTGATTAAACTGTGGATTAAAAAGAGGGGAGGAAGAAACGTTTCTGCAAGAGATTATAGACTCTACTTCTCTTCCCCAAATTTTACTACCAATAAATGCATGACATATACAGACATGATCCAATTCACAGTGACTCTGTACATGTAATGAAAGAACTGTCTCTTCCAGGTAATCACCTTAACAGTTTACAGTCACTGGATGAGACACTACTGTACCACCCTGGACAATGAAACAGAGTACTACTCCACAAGGTCATCTTAAAAGCAAAATAGTGTATTTATTACGCTTAGGTCCTTTAGCCTTTGAAGACTATATTCCACAAACCATTTGCGTGTAGAAGGTATCCAAGAAAAGCCATGTTTTCTAATCTGCAGTGGAGAAATGAACATGAATAACTCAGTGCCCATGTTCTAAACTTATATTTGTAAGCTGGTCAAGTACTTCTAGTCTCTGTGCTCAAGAATATTTGGCCTGTTAAGCTGATTATCATGATACATCCTGAATGCTTAGAATAAAAAAAAAAAAAAAAAAACCACTTTATAATGTAGTAAGTGATACATGCAGGATTTGAAACAGAGCCATAGCTTATATACACAGATAAGCTACAGATATAGCTTATATATGCAATATAGTGATTGATTTTTAACTTGCATATTTTAAGTTACTCATTCCATTATATAATTAGACATTTAATTTGCAACCTTATTTCAAGAGCAGTTCCAGCTGACGCAGGCTTTATCTGACTCCTTCTGGGAGTTGTCTTCTCTGCTCTAAGTTTCAGCAAATGTGTATGTTTATCATCAGAAATATGGTATGATTATACTGAGTTAAAAAACATAAATCTCTGAACTCTGAAAAGTTCAAATTTGAAGTCTACTTTCATGAAATCAGCTAGAATAGACTTTCAAAGAATTACAGATAGGATTTCTTCAGGCTGCTGAAGGACTTAACATTTCTAGAGCATTTAGCTTCAAACAAATGCTACCTTAAAGGGTGTTTGGATTCCCTGATATGAAACTGGGAGTCTGAAATACATGGGAACTTCTACTCAAACCAGGGGCTGTCTTCAGAACAGGGAATTTGGCTGTTCCTTGGGACCTAAATCAATATTAAATTTTTGAGGATTCTCAATATTAAAGAAAAATGTACCAAGATGTTCCAAGGACTGTAACTTTAAGTGACCTCTCAGTGCTGAGAAGTCCAGAGCAACTGATTCCCACAGCTCCTGATGATCTCCTTAGCTGCTGGGCTCCCCATCTTCTGCAGTTAGTGTTAGAACAAGATAGAGGAAGAACACTCCAGATAAACTGGTGAGAAGTTGGTTTCATTTAGCATACACCAGCTCTTGTTCCAGAAAGCTAAGTCAGTTTATCATAGAATCATAGAATCATAGAATCATAGAATGGTTCAGGTTGGAAGGGACCTTAGAGATCATCTTGTTCCAACCCCCCTGCCATGGGCAAGGACACCTCCCACTAGACCAGGTTGCCCAAAGCCCCATCCAGCCTGGCTTTGAATACTTCCAGGGAGGGAGCATCAACGACTTCCCTGGGCAACCTGTTCCAGTGTCTCACCACCCTCACAGTGAAGAATTTCTTCCTTATATCCAGCCTAAATCTACCCTCTTCCAGTTTATAACCATTACCCCTTGTCCTGTCATTATCTATCCTTGTAAAAAGCCTCTCCCCAGCTTTCCTGTAGGCCCCCTTCAGGTACTGGAAGGCTGCTATCAGGTCCCCCCGCAGCCTTCTTTTCTCCAGGCTGAAGAGTCCCAACTCTCTCAGCCTGTCCTCGTAGGGGAGGTGCTCCAGCCCTCTGATCGTCCTCGTGGCCCTCCTCTGGACCCGCTCCAACAGCTCCACATCCTTCTTGTGTTGGGGGCCCCAGAACTGGACACAATACTCCAGGTGAGGTCTCACAAGAGCAGAGTAGAGGGGCAGAATCACCTCCCTTGACCTGCTGGCCACACTTCTCTTGATGCATAAACAAACTTACTGTGATGTTTTCTGGTGATAAGACTTTTTAAGAAATCAAAATGTCCCATGAACTGGATGTGCTCAATTTCTTCATCTCCTTTCAGAAGCTTTGTTGTGGAATCAAATGCCTAATTCTGGGAAGTCTGCAAGCCTACTGAAAAAGTTAATCATCATTCCTGGAACTTCTATGTTTTGAATTCTGCACGTTGTCATATCAGCTTGACAACATTAATGATATTGCTAGCAACTTAGAGGTGTTGGTTTTGGTGAAAATACCACCACTATTTTCAGCAAGTTCAAGACTTCCTGTAAAAGTTGCTAAGCAAATTTTATATATCTAAAAACCTTCAATTACTTTTTCTCAACTTCCTGAGGCCCTCTAACTTTGATATCTTTACTGCTCTAAATTTTCTCCATATTTATTCGAAATGCCTACCGTATTTTCAGAACAATCCAAAGAAGCTGACTCAGCAATGCAGATTTCAGGCCCATCTTAAAGAGAGCAGTGTTTTTTCAGTAACTAATGCCAAATTGGAAGCAAATTGAAGCCAGCTGATACAGGATCATCACTTACCAGAGCTTTACTAGCAGGCCCACTAGCTGCATAAAGAAGCTAGTTATCCAGGTATATCCACAGTGGGAGCATTTTATACATATCATGTAAGAGGTTAAAGACCAAATTATGCTTTCAGTTTGATCTATGAGATATTGCTTTCTATAGTTGTTTTTCTAGTTGTATCTATATGAACAGCTTTACTGTTAGGGTCACGATTGTGTCTGTAGAACTTTTTTGTAGAGTTCTTTTAAATTTACTTCTAATCTGATCCAGATATTCTTTAGATATTCTTTACTTAGTCCAGAAGAGACAAGGCTTTGCTTAGTCCATAAGAGATGGGGGACGTCTTGTAGTTGTGTATAAATAAATATCTGTTGGGAGAAAATCAAGTAGATAGAGCCAGATTCTTCTCAGTAGCGTTCAGTAAAAACATTTCATTGTTCTCTAAGGGTGGTCTAAGGGTGGAATAGGTTGTCCAGAGAATTTTTGGAGTCTCTATCCTTGGAAAAAGTGGAAACTCATCTGGCAGTTGTCCTCGGCAGCCTGCTGTAGCTGACGCTTATTTGGGAAGGGAGTTGGACTAGGCAGTCTCCAGAGAAGCTCTCCAGCCTCAAGGATTCTGTGATTTTTAGTATAGACCCAAAGCTTAAAAGTAGATGGTTGCAAGGATTTTGTCCTAAATAATATTTTTAAAACACAAGTTCAGTTATGTCTCAATGTTCAAGACTGATTTTATGCAATTTCTCATGGACTCAAAAGCAAAACAGAGCAAAAACATTTGATTGATACTAGATAAGTAATCCTCAACAAGTTACTTCAGTCTTCATAATTTTTATTTTATTTATTTATTTAGACAAAATGAGGATTTACATATGCCAGGATCACAGAATGGATGAGGTGGGAAGGGACCTGGCCCAACCCTGCTCCAGCAGGGACACCCAGAGCAGGGTGCCCAGGGTCACATCCAGGTGACTCTGGAAGATCTCCAAGGAGGAGACGCCACAGCCTCTGGGCAGCCTGTGCCAGTGCTCCGTCACCAGCACAGCACAGCAGTGCTCCTGGTGTTCAGAGGGACCTCCTGTGTGCCAGTGTGTACCCGTTTACTCTTCCTGGCACTGGGCACCACTGCAAAGAGCCTGGCTCTGGCCTCTTGGCACACTCCCTTCAGGTATTTATGGACAATGATGAGATCCCCCTGAGCCTCCTCTTCTCCAGGCTGAGCAGTCCCAGCTGTCAGCCTCTCCTCATAGGAGAGATGCTCCAATCCCTAGATAATCTGGTCGACCCTACATTGGACTCTCTCCTGTATATCCAGGTCTCTCCTGTACTGGAGGTCCCAGAACTGAAAGCAGCATTCCACATGTGGCCTCACTATTACAGAGTAGAGGGGAATCACTCTACAGAGAAGGGGTATCACCCTTCTTGACCAGCTGGCAATGTTTTCCCAATTCAGCCAAAAATACCATTAGCCTTCTTAGCAGCAAAGGCACATTGCTGACTCGTGTTCAATTTGGTATCCACCAGGACTTCGAGATCCTTTTCTGCAGAGTTGCTTTCCAGCTGGGTACTCCCAGCACATCCTGGTGGCTGGGGTTATTCCTCTTCAGGTGAAGGATTCTGCACTTTTTCTTCTGAACTGCAGGAGGCTCCTGTCATCCCATTTCTCCAGCCTGTTGAGATCCCTCAGCAGACCCGCTGGTGTACTGTACTGAAATTGTTTGTTGTGACTACTTGAGCCACTAAAAGCATTGTGACTACTTGAGCCACTAAAATGCTTTTGATAGCATTTTGTTTGCTTGCTTTATCTTTACTTATTTAGTGCATTGTCCTCCTGAAAATTAGTCACACACACAATATTATAAAATGCTTTGCTCTGGGGAAATGCAGGCTATGACCTGTATCTCAGACAACTTCAGAACTAATAATAAGTAATGTCATACTTATGAATGTAAAAGAGAAATTAAAGAAAACAGAAGCCCTTGACTAAAACTAAACTAACTTCATTCACCCCATGCATACCCACTTTATATTAGCCGTAAGTAAGCACAAGTTGACAAGTAATTTTAAGTAGTTTTAAGAAATAGCATCTATTTTATGGGTAGAAATTGAATGTTACTTGATGTTAACATGGTAAGAATTTTAAGAATATGTATGCAGTCATTAAATTAATCCATAACTACTTCTATGTATCATCAGGTAAGTCTCCTCTGTTCTTTACACTAAATGTTGTCATGCTGCCACATGAGACAAACATGTAAGCCATTCTGCTTCACTTGAAGCACCAATTACTTTCTGTTTTCTCTGTTTGGATCTCTCTGTCTCCATTATTCTAATTACCAGCCAAGTGCTTCTTGTAAGACAAGATGCCCGGTGTTAGACATATGATTTAATATTAAGAAAAATTATATTGAATGTTGAAATTAATAATCTTCTTATTACACATTATTCTTATTACACAATTTTCTTTCAGTACATGAACTAACTTCCACCTCTGATTGTGAAAACTCTGATGTACTGTGAATGAGTTTACATCCAAACTGTGTACCTGAAGGAATCACAAAAATCTATGCAATTTTTAAGCATTGCAATTTAAGATGTGCATCTACAGCCTTATAATTGCAGCCCAACAGTGCCATCCGCTGCTTCACCAAATAAACTTCCAAATATTTCATTCTCACAGGGTTTTAGGGAAAATATGACACAATGATTGTGTTTTGCTAAGATTTTACAGGGTAGCTGTCAGATACAGACAAAAATAAAATTTGTTTAAATAAGACTGTCCAGAAGTAAGAGCTTTTGTTAGAGATTAATGTAAGAGATCATTACAATTAGATTATTAGTTGCAATAGTAACTAAAATACTAGGTTTAATTTGGTCCTTCTAGTACTTCTTAGTCTCCTCAAAGGCCATAAATATATTCTTATTAAATATATCTAACGTTATGATGATCTTCATCTCAAGATGTAAACTGCAGTGGAATTTGCTTAGGTAGAGTACTGAACACTCCTGCTTCTTTGAGAGTCTGAGCTTCTGCTGTCTGACTAGGTAATGGAAATGAGTTGCAACTGTGTCCTAACAACTTTGCAGTCTCTAAATATCCACTTTCTGTCATCTACCATCTCTAGCATAGGAATTTTCATAGCAGCTTTGCAATAAGTTTTACGTACAGATTCATGAAATAGTAGTCTTTTTTTCTGATTTCCTCAAATCTTGAATGTCAGAATCTCTGTTTTTACTATAATTCAAGGTTTTAGAAATAGCATGTGAAAACTTTCTTCCCCAAAAACCTCTGTGTTGAATTTAAATGCCTTTCCTCTGGGATTTTCAGGTTATCTGGCATGACCTGGATTTTAGCAGCTACAGTCGGTCTGAGCTAATAGATTCTACCACAGAACCTTTTGGCTTTTTACCGGCATTTATCATAACTATTTCTGTTTCTCGCTTCAGATTGTCTCTGAAAGCCTATGACTCCAATTTGATTCTTGAAATAACCAAATTGCCTGACAAAACCATGCCCAAGACTCCAAAATTGCAACCATTGCCAGTCTTAGAATTCTAACTGCGTTTTTTTCTCCTTTACACCGTTATATTTACATGTGAAAAGAACAGGCTCTATCAGTCTGTTCTGCTGAATGAAATTTGCTTATGAAAACCAGTACATTGCTATGATGTGAAATGTTTTCAAACCCATGTGAAGAATTTATTTGTTCTATTAATTCAGTTCTATTGCGAATTGACAAAGAAATAGAAGTTACTGACCCATGTATATTCAGTGCATCTCATAGGAACATTTTGGATGAACATTCTGTCAGTGAAAGTCTGAAAATAGTCCTTCAGGACAGCGTTAGTAGCTGGGTGAATGTAGCTTTTCAGACTCAGGTTTTACCATGTGCTTTTCTTACTTCCAGTTTTCTTTGCTTGAAGACTCCATATTAAGTAGCAACAACACTTTAAATCTCCTTTGAATATAGTTAAAACACAAATCATTCCACTCTTTTCTTTCCTCCACTCTTCTTGTTCATCTGTTATTGACTGCAGGCATCTTTAGTGGAGCAAGAGAGACAAAACCGCATCAAATGTATCTAAAAATGCAAGATGAAATTCCACTTCTGCTTCTGCTGAGGAAGGTGTTTTCTGAAGATGCACAGCAAAGATGGCTAGGAGAAGAATCCAATCGCATGGCCAAAATCAAGAGCCATTAATTCAGCCACCTTGCAAATATTGCAGCCTAGTATCAGGATACATCCCCTGCTCTTTCATTCATGCCAGTAGGAGGCATGACAGGCTTTCAGGCAGTGGGCTCCTTGCAAGATAAAGATATGTTAAGATGTCAGAGATAAATTGTGAGAATCTTTTCAATATAGGTGATTCATTATCTTTCACAAAGTTAACAGAATGGCTCTGTGTAGATTATAAAAATACAGGAAATCATTTCCAAAGGCAAATATTTTAATATACTTAAGTGTTTTTACTCATCTTTTTATATTACATTACTTCAAATTTACCACTGAAAATATATTCCTATTATGTCATATCAAAATTATCAGAGAGGTTCTGTGTAAACAGCAAGATTTGTACACAAGAAATAGACTATATATATGCCCTGGCTGTTCCATATCCATAGAAGCACAGTGAGTTCTTCAGCAGACTTCATTTTATGTGTTCCTTGTTTTATAGAGTTACCTTTGAAACACATACAAAAAGTACCACTGTAGTCCAACAAACTGAAAGGTTTTATGAGTTTCAGCATTGTGGAAGATACAGACAGGGATGAAGAAACACCAAATGAAAGCACTGTATTAAAATCCAGATACATCGTGAATAAAAGGTCTCAAATATACCACTAAGCAGCACATGAAGTTAGACACCTTGTTAAGAGTTCTATCAGCCAGCATATTATGCATGGTTCCAGTTATATACTTAATTTTGTTTTTCATATCAAATATGCTACATCATGACATGACTTTTTTCTTATCCTTCATCTATGCCTAAAGAGTATACTTCCCTGTGTATTCATGTAGAAATGTGAACATCAACTACACTACATGGACTTTCTCAGCTAAAAAGACAGTGCGTAACGCTCAAAGCATGTTTCATTGGCGTCTCTTTTGCCATAGAACACAAATCACTCAATCCTGTGTCCTCAAAAAAAGTGATAGTGCTGTCAAATAGCATCTCAGCTCCACTTTGAATAGAAAATAGTATTGCCAGTTCTTGAAAGTTTGACATAGGCACAGCAGTTTTGCAAGTATCCCCACAGTTGCATGGAAGGTTTGTGTTTTCTGCCAATCTTTGCGAAGCAGAATGAAAGACATCACAAACACCACACTGCAGATTAATGGAAGATGAAGTAAAATACTGATCTCTTTTCTCCTTTACTACTGATTGTGGCTAAGATTTCTGCAAGTTAGCTTTCCTTAATATACACACAGACTTTCTACCCAGGACAATAATTACCATTCACCTATTTAAGAGAAAAAATAATGAAAATCTTGTAGATGACCTCTTTGAGCTGTTTTAGTAATAGACCCTCAGACTCTGCTTTATCTCCATGATCTCTCCTGCACTGCTACTATGTCAATTTTTATCTGCTAAACTGTATGAAACAAAGAGCTTTTCTAGCTGCAACTACTTTTGTTAAAAAAAAAAAAGAAAAGAAGTAGATAGATCTAGTGTGAAATTCTGGCCCCAATCAAGCAAATAGAAAAGTTTTGATTTTAATTTTCCATTCTAGGTTTGGGAACTGGGAGCTCATGTTTTTACAGTGGCCGGACTTAAATAGGACTGCTGTCTTTTTCTACTAGGTTATAGTCCTTGAGTAAAGCTAAGAGTTAAATATTCCAATGTTGGGGCTGCACTGCTGTCTCACAAATGTGAATATCCTGTGGGTGCTGCCCTTTGTCTGATGTTACTATAGGCATTGATCTACACAGAAATAGAAACAGCTCCTCCCACCAGTTACTGTTGTTGCTGAAGTGAAAGTGATGTATGCCAGTTCTAAAGATGTGGTGATCCATGTGAGGATGAAATGAAATTTGCACAGAAAAAAAATCAGTGCAGCGCACTGAACCAGTAGGGATTGCACAGTAAAAGACCGTGTAATGAAGAGTGAATCTAGATATTCTAATAAGATTACTCTGTAGACAAATTTATTACTTGTATAAAATGGAGACTATCCTTTTAAGAAAGAATTTTAAGAGATGTCATGTCATATATAAGATTTTGCCTGCATAAAGACTGCATAAGACCTTTTTTCTGCATGTCCCAGAACAGCAGAATTTCTTTTGAAATGATCACTGTTCCAGAAAGGAAAGATCATTTCAGACATTTTGGAAAATGGATATCTCAAAGCTTTTGAGTCGTTATTCTATAAATAAGTAGTCATAATAGAATTAAAATAGTTACTTTACTATGGGAATTTGGACAACTACTATAAAATCACTTTAAACTTGTTTACTATACCTTCATTTTTTAGCTGTCCTATTATGTCTCTGTGCAGAGCCTGTTTCAAAAGAGCTGTTCTTGTCTGGATCCGGTAGCAAAATCTTAGGTAGTGAGGGAAAGAAAAATTGCCTTCTAGCAAAGGCACAATTGACCATGCTTCGGCCACGGAGAAGAGTTAAAAAATTAGAAGACAGATCATAAAACTACAGATAAATCCATTATTTTAAAAATTCTAGGGATTGGACCAGTTTCATGGTTTGGGGGCTCTGATTTTTAAATATTAGGTAAGGTTTAGAAATGCTGGTGTAGAATACCCCAGTACGGGAGCTAAGATCAGGTTTCTCACATGCGTGTGCATTACAATCAAGCTGCTAGTATGCGCCAAGTGTTTATGTTTCTAAAATGCATTTTGTTTCTCCCCAAGGCTTTCTCATTGTTAGCTTTCTCAATTAGAATATTTGTGAGCAGGAAGTGAAATTAAGGCGAGCATATGTGGGCATAATTCCTCAGTGCAGGGTGCGCTTTTGAAGAAGCCTGACAACTCTGATCCCTTCTTTAGACTCTGCAAGCAGATAAGAGTCAGAACATGGCTTTTGCTGTAGAATGTGTATGTTTTAAGTATTTCAAACTTGAAACTAATCTAAAACTTTCAAGACAAAATACAGACCTGAATGTTAAGGTTCCTTGCTTTTCATTTATATATCTTTAGAAAAAACGGTTTTTATCAGATTATTTTTCAAAAGCATAGTATGCATTGTTTAACAGAATTATTTCATTATCATGTCATACATATTTAAATTCAATCCCCTTTTCCTTCTTACCTTATTATTTATATTTTTCTATTGAAACAGTTTGATTACCCTCTTCAGTGGCCTGTCTTAAGAAACCTTTGCTTACATGTGAATATTTTGAATTAATGATAAATGAAATTCCTTTTTGCTGTCAAAACCAAATTGTGAAAATGCATTGCATGGCTTTGAAAATCAGTACACTCTATTAGCAGACCTGTCAATATAAAAAGTGCATTCCATTTCCACCTCTTGCTCTAATAACCTTTTCTATGTTACTCAGAGGCAGTTCACATAATCAGAGTATATTGTCAGCTTACTGGAGTTGGGGAAGCATGAAATGAAAATCGCGTTAATATTGATCCAATTCTCTTACTTGCAAGTGTCCTTGATGTCCTTTCCACTGAGCAGTAACTGTTGGTGTGATGTAGTTATTTTCCTGATGGCTTTTACTGTACTTTTGTAAAATGGTTGGAAATAGGAATATTTTATTGCTTTTACTTTATTATTTATTTACTATTATTGCTTGTTTATCATTTTTGCCTGCATAAGTGATCCACAATGCATCAGGAAATTTGGATTCTTTCTGCAGTTTATCAAACTACAGTATCCACTGAGAGGCTACATTTCAAACTGACAGGGATCTGTAAAGGTCATCAGTCATGAAATATGAATCCATTCTCGTGTGTACAAGTTACAGTGGCAAACTACATCTTAATCCAAATATAAACATTCGACTGGTTTAAGTTCCTGTTAGAAGGGCTCCTTTAAGGTGCAGTCAGACTGAAGACTGCCCTTGAGGAGTGTGAAAATGCATTGTGATGTCTGCTACACTGCCCATACTCAACTCTGTCACCCACTGACTCTGTATGCTTGGTACCAAATCAGTGCAGCATTTTTCTCACATGCTAAGAACCCCTAAAATATCAAATGAATATAATATTGATAACTTCTAAAAATTAATTTCTTAGCCACTGCTCTCTGTGAAGTTAAAAAAAAAAAAAAAAAAATAGTGAGTGCCCAGCATGATAACTTCATTTTTATTTTTACAAGAGTTGATCTGAAATTAATGCCTCCTATTTTATTGTGTTGGCCCACGACATCAGAGGCAGATGTTGGTGGTATGGCAGCAGAGGCTGAACCTTCCCACCAATATTTCATTCCATGTTGTTGCTGTGCAACAGATGGCAGCAGAGGGGCACTCTGATTGAACAGTGTCTGACATGGAAGCAAAGGTGTGGAATTGAATTCCTCCATACGGAAAAAATGCACCCACTGACATTCATTGACGCTTGTTGAATGTTTATGGAGACGAAACGGTAGATGGTGGTGACTATGTTGAAAATGTTTTGTAGCTGAGAATTTGCTCTATCAAATAGCGTTATTGTGTTCTTTGTATCTGTTGTAATTTCCATGGAAATAAATAGGAGGCATTATTTCAGAGCAAACTACATATATAGGACCTTTTATATCGGTACACAACAATTTCACTTTAACCAGAACTATTGTAAAAAACATCCACAACCTCTTTTGAGAAACATTAATTTTGACCTTGCCCTTGTTCTCAGTCAGTTCTGCCTTGTTGGTGGCAGTCTCATTTTTACAATGCTAACACTGAGAATTTGCAAGAGGAAAATGTATACAACAATATTTATTTACAAATGACTGACAAAAAGAAGGTTGTGTGGTAAGATATTAGGCATAAAAGTTAGATGATAGAAAAATGTTTGGAATGTCTCTGTTTAATCTTTCAGGTGTTTATCTATTACAGAATATAAAAATGTGATTTGCTTTTACTTTCAGTAGAAGATAATTTCCAAAATTAATATATACAATTTTTAATTTCTACACAATTTTCATAGTTTTTCTCCCTCATTTCTTCAAAGATCTTTGATAATGAAGATATGATTTAGATTCCTCTGCCTTTTATTAAATCTATTAAAACCAGCCCTCCGTTAATAACAGTCACTTCTCTGATTCTCCAGGGAAACAAATTATATGCCAGTCAAAGCCACCAATTTCAGAAATACATTGCAATTTAAATCACAGCCCCAGCTGACATTGGTGGGGACAGTGATGACGATATGCTCGCAGTGCTCTACTCCTCCAAGGCTTCAGAGCAGATGTAGATACCTGGCCCATTCTTCCCATGGAGTGAACACGGCCCTTTGAGGGCTGGCTCTGAAACCATGCAGAAAGAGATTGGGCTGGGGGGGAGGGGGTGTGGTGGTTACCATGTCAATTATTTAATCTTGCTGGGTTTTGTAGAGGTCAGTTTGCAGACTGCCAAGCAGCTGCTCTCCATAACTGTGACCGCTGTGAGGGTCCTGCTGCCTAATCGAGTTAGTAAAGATTAGCAATGAAAGCTGGATTTTAAACTGTTATAATATATAAAGCAGGAAGATTATCTCCTGAAATGTTTTATAAGTATTGTCAAGTCATAATCGTATTGAATTAATAAAAAAAAAAAGGTACATAATGGTGTTGCATTTTAACTCTGTGTACACATAAGCTTACTGTTCCTGTTACAGTTTGCACAATAAACNAAAAAAAAAAAAACCTCTTTCAAGAAGAACATAGCTCTTTCAAACTCTGTTGATAAATTATATTTACCTGTGGTATAATTTCATGGTTCACATCATCACCTATGAGGTAGGTATGAGTCTCCTCTGAGGAACTAGATCTCTATTCCTTTAATAGCATATTAAAAACTACCTAAAATGATTAAAATTCAACAACAAAAGCAATGTTCTACAGAGCAGTGCATATCAGTGATCTGTAAGGAAAAAAAGCAATTTTACCCTTAAAACTTTCTGATGAGAGCTAAGCTTCACAAAAACCATACTTTAGATTCTATAAAAGAGAGTTTTTAATTAAATGCAGCATTTTACTGTAAAAAGAACAGACTTTACTTATGTCAAAATGCTCCTTTAGAAGCCACATAAAACCGTAAAAGACAATATATGAAAAAGCTTTCTTATAGAAAAGAAGAACACCATCCCATGAAGCAGATTTCCAGATGTTTGGAAACATTAGAATTTCCTGTCAGTATATTTAGGTAACATTAAAATGAGGTTAACTTTCCATTCTGCCATCTCTCTTCAAAGATCAAAGAGCGCTCACTGCATAAATTGCCTTATCGGTAATTCGTTGAAGTAAACTATGGAAACAACTTTATAAGAAGCAGTAGTCTCCTTTTGTTGGTTACAGTATTACCAAGCAAACTTTTCTTAAAATTAACCATGTTATTACCTCACTCTGTACTAAATGCAGAGAGAAAAAAATTAAAACACTGTATTTGAATATATATTGAATGCACGGCACTGAAGAGAGAACTAAAAAGTCCCTTTCTGAGTTCAAGTTATTCATAGTAACTAGGGTAAAGTCTAATAAAGTAAACTTACATGAACAGAAATGTAATCAACAGTATGTTATCTTTGTATAGCTTGTTTTAAATTTTTTTTTAGGGACACTGTTTGTGGTACTGGACACTTACACTGTCTTTGAAATTCAGATTGCATCCTTAGAACCTGTTGTGACCTCCAGAATTTATTGGTTTAACTGAAATCTGAGAGGCAAAAATTCAGATAGTATTATTTATTTATCGCTTATATTAGAAGTTTCTTGAGGCTGTAGCTGCAAAACAACTTGAGATCTTCCTGTTCTTGGGAAATTATTAGATTTTTGTTCTGTTCTGTGCTTCGATCAGCTTAATAATTTCTTTCAGTTTTTAAGGAAAATTAACAATACTTGAAGAGAGATTAGTAAATTTGTGGCAATGCTGTACAGGTTTACCATGCAGCTCATAAAACCTTTCAGGCATACGGAAGTTGGGGTTTTGTAGACGAATGCTAGCTGCTTACTTCAGTTTGTGTTGTAGATGAGATCTTTTTAGTTATTGTGAAGCTACTGCAGGAAGCCGGTTTGAGTAATGATCAAGACGGTAACAGGTGTTCCAAAAGATGTTTTGTACTTCTTAACTACCATAGTTAGTCTTATACAATCATTCTCCTGAAATACCTTCAAGACAGGACCTTCAAGTTTCAAGAAATTAGAGCACTAACTTCAGCTGTACTTCAGCGACTGCCAATGACATATTTCCTTTAAGTTCTTTGCAAATTGCTGTTTTAAGAAATTCTTAGCTGCTTATTTCAAGGTTTCTTTCTAGGTCCTAGTCTAGAAAAATATGTTTTAATAAGGAGCTTGATTCTTCGAGAACTGATAGCATCTGCCAGTTCCAGTTCTGTGCAGACCAATGTTAAAATGGTGCTTTATTCAAATTATATCTAGTTTCTTTTTTCTTTCTATTTTAATGTGTTTGAAACATTTTATAACTAGACTTAGGAACTGACATTAATACAATTCTATATTGTGTCTTTAAAATAGAAACTATTTTAAATAGAGAGCAATTTTAAATGAAGTATCTGGAAATGAATTTCATTTCATAGTAATTTTCCTGTGGCTTTAAAAAAATAATTTGACTTTTGAATTTTAGAAACATGGAAATATCAAATATTCATTTATTCATCACTCCTTTTTATATCATTGTTAACAATACTAGACATAGTTTTATGTCATATAATATTTTATTCAGTTTGTTGTCTGGTTTTAAAGAGACAAGTTGTTTTTCTTTTTACTCTTATTTTGAGAGTTCCTCTTATTTTAGAACCTTTTTGAAGTCATCTTGAAATATAAAAATAGAACATCTGTGACAGATCTGTTTTGAACATATTTCACATTTCAGGATCCAAGGAGATCTGGTGGTCTGTGGTATTCGCTTGTTAATTTCTTGATGAATGGGTAGAAAGGCCAAGAAGTGCACTCAGTACAGCACGTCTTCTGAAGACAGATGATCTCAAATAAATTCTATTCCCAATCAGTTTTTGATTTGTTAGGTGTTAAACCATTTCTTTGTAAGGACAGTGTTTACAAGCCTTGTAATGAGACAGCCCCGTGAGACCTTACTCTTCTTGCTGTAATTTTGATAAATGGAACTCTAATTCATAAAGGATATAGTGATTGAAGGGCAACTCTGGGTCTTGTACACTTTCATTTAGATAAATGTTTTGTACAGTACAGCAAAACTGAGGTGCACTCAACAAAGTGATAAATTTAAACAACAGCCAAACTAGAGCCTTTTCCATCACGAGAAAGAAGCACCATTTACTATATTTCTTTTAGATAAATGTATGTTTAATATTGTAAACCAGAATGGATCTTAGAAGCATTTGTCTTGTTGCTAAGCTCCAGATTTGCCAAACTAATTTAATGCATTCTACTCTACCATATTTCTTACATCGGTGTATGGCAATATTTCTGTAATCTGGTAACTAGAACGCTCATCATGAGGGATATAAAATGTGCTAAATTTCAGGTCCTTCTGCTGATGCATTTTAGTAATAATTTGACTTAGAACTTTTTTGTTGTAATTTTTAAAATATCTCTTCATGCATAAATAATTTTAAAGAACTGTCACAAATTTAATAAGTTACTACAGAAATGACTGACGCTATGATTATTCCAGAGTACAACTTTGGAAGCAATTCATTTGAAAATCATCGCACCTTACAAAGTGCATAAACTTTCATAACATTCATGAATAGGTCTCATACAGCACTTTGTATTGTACAATGTAACAAACTCCTTTGTGTTTTCCAAAATTCATACAATTCTTGCTCCTTTCTATGAATTTTTATGAATTTTTTTCAGAAAAAAAAAAAGATTCAGTTGTACATTGTGTGAATAATTACAATAAGTTGCACTAAACAGTAATCTGTGTGAGGTTAAGATTATGGCCTATTTTTGGACACAGCAAAAATATCAATATACCAGTATAGATACCGACATTGGTATCGTCTTCATCACTGAGCATCAACATCAACAAGTAGGAAGATTAGAGATATCCTCCTTAGTTTTGTGCTTAGACCAAAAGTTGTTTTTCTTCCTTGTTTGTCTTAACCATGCTCTTTAGTTTCAGAAATAGCACTTTGGATAATAACAATAATATACAAAAAGTTAATATTAGACTATTTAAAATAGGAGGTTGTCTCAGCTTATGGTGGAGTCTGATATCAAATGGCATATTTACAACGATCTTCAGAGTAAATGCACTAAAGGAAAAATGTGCCTCCAGCGCTTTTATTTATTTGCTGTGACTCTTCTGTTTATGAAATAATTAAAAGCGTCATGTAAGAGTGGGAGATAAAAATACAACACCTTCCCCACTGTTTTTAATAACAGAACTGTGTGATAAATCAATTCAGTTCCGTGCCTGTATCCTCACTAATCTATCAGCTTACTGTATTCCAGTTAGTTGTCCTGTCTGAATATGAGGCCATGAGTTTTAATGGGCTTTACCTCATCGTTTTACATCTAACATAGTGGTATTCGTCGTGTGAAGCTCAGGCATTGTGGAAGATGATCAAAATTCACATTCATTTGATTTTGCTCAGATTTCACCCATAGTTCTGTAGCTTTGTAGGAAGCAAATTTCCAAATTGTGATACAGACAGGAGAGATTTGATTTCTTTTTTTATTTCTTATAGCAGAACCGAAGATGTCCAGATTTTATACTGTCCAAGGTGAGGTGCAGGTTCTTCCATTATGGAAGAAAAACCAGAAAGCTTTCTATTATGAGTCTGAAAGACTGAAAATAAAACTAATGCCCTCTCCTCAACAAAGAAATAAATACTGTGTAGATGTCACAGGAGTACATGAAAGCTTCTGGCTATTTCAGACACAAAAGCTATTTATGACTCCATCATTGGCCGCACTGTGATTTATTTCCTACATCAGGTAAATGAGCTCTGAGAAGCACTAGTAGGACCTTCTCAAAATGTATGATGATATATCTTCTGCCTTAAGAAACCATCAGTCTGAAAAAAAAGAAGCCAGTTGTAGGCAAGAGGAAAAGGTAAAACCATCCTGTGAAGTACTTCGGGGCAATTGGCATATGTCTGTACACAAACATTTTATTGTCCTCCTTAAAACACACAAACATGCACCAGAGTTCCCTCACTGTGCATGTACTTTCTGAATCTCCACTTAGCCTACCTTGTTGTTACTGTAAATTGAGATAAACAGTCTCCTACTCCACCTTCCCATCCTTCCTATATCCAAGACCAAAACTTTGAATTTCCAAAAGTGTCTCCTTTACTCTTAGAGTAGGTGATTTGAGCTCTGAGATGTCAGTCAGAGTCAGGATACCAGGGACCGAAGAGAAACTCCTGCTGAATTTCTTGCAGGTTGAAAGCTAGTGGAAAAACATAGAGCATAAAGCAACAAAATAATTGTTAACAGCAGGAGAGTATTTGTGAAACAGATTTTGTATTTTATTCAAAATATATTTTGAAAGACAAACACTGCATATTTTGTCGATGTTGATGAAGTCTTAGAAAATGTTCTTTCCCTATTTTTAATAAAGACTGTTTATGTTGTATTTTTTACTACTTGACTGAGATTGTTGTATATTTTAAATACTATTCCACTAAATTCACAACATTTCTAACCTTTTTTAGGCACTGAAGAAGATGTAGTGAAGTCCAAGAAAGCTTTCCGAAGTCAAGCTGTGGTAAATCAGAATGCAGAAACAGAGCTTATGTTGGAAGGAGACGATGATGCTGTTAGTCTACTCCAAGAGAAAGAAATTGACAACCTTGCAGGTAAATATCATTTTTCATTACAATTGTATTATATCACACACGTTCTATGATTCCATGAATTAGACTGAACAGATTCTTCATGTTCTTGATGTAATATGATGTCCTGCTTCCGTGACCTAGGGGAACTGATTACAAAACATGTGTCCGTTGCACAATCTTTCAGCAGATATGTGAGAAATAACAAGTGCTCTCACTACTGCCTATGACTTTCTGTTGAAAATTTTGTTAAAAAACACTGTGAAACATTTCTGGTTAAAGTGAAAATGGGGACTAAAATCCACAACTCAGAGCTTTGAGAGTCAGCGTGGCTGTGCCCACACTGACAGCCACTGCTCTCACTGTGGTGTGACCAGGAACCTGCAGAATCTCAGCCCAGCAAGGGAAAAAAAGTCTGTTGTGAATAGAGACTAAGAAGGAAAGAGGCTGTAACCAAGGTACGAGCTTCATTAGTTGGACTATGAGCTGGAAATTAATCTTCTGTAGAAACATTCGTGAAAGATCCTTTCTTGTCCTTTCTCCCTGAGTGAAGGTCTGTAGTGAGGTCTCAGTTTTATCCATGTTCCAGTAGGTTCTGTTACAGCTCTGTCTTGAAGAACTACTATGTTTCCTGGGGAAGTAGTCTGGAAAGAAAGGCATGCTGAAAGTTGAAAATGCAATCTCCTCTCAGATGAGATAAAAATGTGAGAACTGTGAAATGCAGTATCGATTTTTTTTTAGGTTAATTTACTTAGGAATACCTTTATTAAGTTACTCGATTAAGAGGAAGTTTTGTGATGTCTAAGGATTTTTTTCAGTATAATTGAATTTCTAAAACAGCTATCTTTTTTTGCTCCTGCATTTTCTTCTGATGCCATAGTGGAAATTTGTAGCAAAGATCATAAACGGATGTTTAAAAGAAAAAAGCCTAAGTGGAATTTAGTCTCGTACTTTGAAACTAGAGCAGCGAGGAAGTAAATATTTTCACTTGGGAGCAACCTTCAGTATACGATTATCATAGATAATATGTCAATGTTCTTTCTCAATCTGCAGCTAGTCATTGCTGAAACACTGTTGTTTTAAGTCAATAAAACAGTAGAGCAAGCAGCACCATTATTGGGATAATTTGATCGACGTCCCCTTCTCCTTTAGAAGGGAAAACTCAGTACTGTTTTGGCTAAGCTCACATACCTAAGAGCAGCAATTTCAGCTAAAAATGCATACTGTTGCTATAGCTTGAGGGCAGCAATAAGCAATTACACTGAAGCATGTATTAGTACAGTGAAGTGGTCAGGAAAAATTCTTGCCCAGTCTGGAAAATCTCACAGTCAGCTCTAAAGTTCCCAGATATGCCCAAAGACTGCCATTTCAGTCAAACTCACTAATCCCTGTAGCTACATTTCCAAAAAATAAATAAATAAATGTAATTATATTTCAGCAAGTCCTTAAGTATTTCTGTGTAACATACGGCTTACCAGAGAGCACTATGCAGATGCCATTCGCTGTTCCTTTAGAACATAGCACAGTAATTCTAGTCATCTGCCTTTACAGTTTGTATAAGTTGGGAGATATCATAGATGTTAGCAAAATAAAAATGATAGAAATTGAAACAAATTAACTTTTTAAATATATTGACAGTCCTATCAGTGTCAACAATTAGTCTTTGTGTTCCTGATCAAGAGTAAGAAAGGAAGTAACGTGCTTCCAAGTGTGGTGAGGGGGCACAATATTGGTGTTATACGTGTACTGTGAACTTCTCAAAAATAACTCACCTTCCACAACCTCATTTTTACCATCAGATTAACTGGAACCTTTCATATTCAACTGTTGCTCATGTTTGAAGTGGAAATAATTTTTAGAGTTAATGGTCAAACCCATTATCGTATGTCTTGCGTAAATTTTACCAATTAATTGCTGAGGAAAACTACATCTGTCCCTACCCTCTGTCTGTTTTGCTGCATGATTTTGCATTTTGATATTGCTGTTTTCCATGATTTTCAGTATGTACAGTGTGACTCTGAAACTTGAGGCCAGTAGTTGGAATCAAGAAAATTGGTAGGCAAAAAAGGTGGGTTTTATGCCTAAGAACTTTAGAACAACCTCTGACAGCTCTGAAGAGAGTCCTGATAAAGCCTACTCTTACCTAATTCTGAAGAGTTAATGTTGATCTGGTGATCTAGAAATTTTTAAGATGTATCAAATTATAGTGTATCACAACAAATCATTTATATCTAGTTAATGTTCAGAGCAGAAAGGCACATAGGAATTTCTATATTCAGATATGCCACCAATTTAACTTTAAAGTTTAAATCAATACAAACTTGTTTACAGTGATTTGGATTGCCTCAGTAAGGGATAGGAATTAAACAAAATCATTATAAACTAGGTTTAAATTGATTTAAGATTGTCTGCATTTAACTAAAACAATTTAACATTGTTTATTCCATGAAAGTCAGGCAGCTTTTTAAAAAGCCACCTTGTAAGGTTTTAGAAAACTTTTAACTATGAGAATATAAATATTACAACATTTTGATATATGAAGTTAAAACTAAAAAAGGAAAGTCTGAAACAGATTGAAACTGTTCTTGCAAAGTTATCTGTACATACCTTTTGTTCCAGAGACTCTTTATAGTTTTTCATCAACCATGTGGCACAAATCAATGTAAAGTTCTCTTTGATAAATTACATATGGGATGGAGAATTTTTTAGATAATTATAGTCTGAATATTTTTATTATATAATCTTAGTATTCCATATGTTGCAATGGCAGTTAGTCAGATTTCATTATATTAAGTAGCATTTTAACAAAATATAAAAATCAGATTTCATGTTAGTATGTTCTTAGAATTATGAATTCTAAGTTTGCATCAAGATTTTAAGCTAAAACAGTATTTTACTTGTATTGCAGTATAATGATATTTTCAAAATATTCAGATAATTTCAAAAGATGTTTATCTTGTTTTAGCTTTTGCATATTAAAACATTTTACATTTTTCTGTTTCAGTTTTAGCTCCTTTACTTCCCAGACTGTTCACTTCAAGAGGCAAGTCACATCTCTTGTTAGAGCTAATGACTGAGATAGCCCCATCTATTTTAACAGTTTTCTAATTTATTGTGAATCTATGGGTAACACAATCAAATCCAGTGTAGTGACTTGATATTACTAACTCTTATTTCCTTTCCATTTTGATTTTCTAATGCTGCAGTAGGGCTCTCACATGCTTACCCTTTCTCTCAAGAGCCTGAAAATGCGAATTTGCTAACAGTTTGTCTTCTGCTTATTACATGATTTTTTTTTCAAAATGAAAAATATATGGATGTATTAAAACGTCAAAAGTTAGCATTCTCCAACGGAAATGTTTTAATAGAAAATTAATGTTCTTTCACTTATTAAATTTTATTAAAAAGAAAATCTACAATAAAATATATCATAGAAAACAGATAAACATTGAATCATTTAGGTTTTATGTATTTTACATTTTAGAAGTATGTTCTCTTTGTCTTGGAGTGGTAGTTGATTTGCTGAGAATTGTTTGTGCACATCTGAGAGCAGAATTTAGCCTGAATGTTCAATACATACAGCACATCATGTGGCTGGTGGCACCAGCAAATAGGCCCAGCCAAACAAAGTAGCCCTGACAAAATCTTTTGCTACCCTCTAAAAAAGTAGTTTCTAGTAAAGAAAAAAGGAAATAAAGATACAAAGATGTAAGGCTTTGGACTATTTTAGGAAGGCAAGAGTCTTTGGCAGACATCCGTCTGGTTACTTGCATGGGCTCAATCAACTCAGAATCTGACTTCCTCGTAAGCCACAGAGAATTATAGTCTCACAACAGCCTTGCAAGAATAAATGCATATTATTCTCTCCATTATGCAAGGAGATTGAGCAATTCATCCAAATAAGCCCAAGGAAAGCCACTAACTACCTTTAATGAGTCTCAGTCTTAATGTACCTTAACCTTTACTGCAGAATCTTCCTTTCTTCTTGGACAGATGTGTCTAGATGGAGGGAACTCCCTCACCATGCAAATGTGCCAGAAAAGTTTGTGAGAAGCAGCAGTCCAGCACTGCCTTCACTTTAGCAACTTCATCCTAGAAATATTTCTAGAAAGTAGCATTGCTACTTCTCATAAAGAAGAGATGATCTTTCATCCAAGTCAGCATAGCTACCTAGTTTGCATTAGCTTGAAGACTAATGTGGTATGCTCTCTATCCAGACTTTCTGGCAGTATGCAGAATGTATTGACTTACTGCCCTGCGCTAGGTCATGAGGATTTGACAGCTTGTATTATTATTAATGAGATATAAGACCTTTCACTTCCAGGTCATCTGTTTGAAGTCCAGACAAGACTGGTGGTAACCAAACATTGTCAACATCTGTTTTGTGGCCTATGCAAAATAAGCCTTTTGTCTCTTTTCAGACCAACTAACAGAAACCATCATGATTTCAAGCAATTTCCAATTGAAAAAATATTTGACACTGTCTCTATATGAAATTGGAATAGTGCCCAAAAGTTCTCATACATAGAGCTACAGTTACAATTGTATGGCAGTACCTAAAAAAAAAAAAAAGAGTAAATCATCTAGCCCTTAGGGAAATTTTCTATTTCAGATTCTAACAAAGGACTCATTTACATTTCTGAAATTATTTTGAAGCCTTTCACAGGGCCAGATGCAGCCATAAAAACACTAACACACCAATGAACTGCATCCAAGGCCACAGAAAGATCACCAAATAAATATTTGGGGTGGAAAACCTAAATAAAATTGATTCATCTTTATACATGTATATGTCATATTTAATATTTATACAAATATATATATATTTAAATATGGTAAGATATCTTGTGGCCAGAATCAGGGGCTGAATTTTCTTTACAGGAGCTGACTAGTGTAGACTATCTCTGAGAAGCAAGGTTGTTTGCAGCTTTTTCTTGCTGATTCTTAAGGTGTAATGTAGGGGCACATTTTCAGTGCTTTTCTTCTGTTCTCATCTCAAATTATTCTAAGGTTTATAGAATCATTTCTATCAGTTTTATTAGTGTAGTTAGATGAGTAGTGGATTTTCTTAATTAAATAACAGAACAATAACTTCTCTACTGAGAAGGCAGATTTTGAGATTAGATTTTTCAGGAAAAAGTATCATTTGCTTGGAGCCAACTAGCAAAAGTTTTGTTGCATCATTTGCTGTCAGGGTAATGGGTTGAAAGAAAGGACCAAATAACACATTAGAGTGTCTCCAGCAGTGAGCACAGCCGACCCATCCCTCTCAAGCTCCGGGAGGGCAAATATGAGAGTGATTCTGAGAGCACTCTCATCTTCCCTCTCCAACCCTTCTGCAGCCTTCCCAGTGAGTACTCTCTGGCAAGAGTGTAGTGATGCTTCCTAATGATTCTCTCTCATCCTCCAACAGCTTGCCCCTCTGGGGCTTCCAGAGTGAGAGGTAGTCTTTATTCTTTTCCTTCTTTTTTCTCATTTTCTTTCTCCTTCCTCTCTCTTACTCTCTTTTACTGTCTGTCTGCAGGTGGCTAAGGCACCATAAGTTATTACTTCTTTAATGTTTTTTTTCTTTACAGAGAGTATATACGTATGCACACGAATGCATCACTTAAATGTCAAACTTCCATTAGAAAACACACAAAAAAATCTTAATATTTCTCCTATTTTATCAAGCTCTTCAGTGGAAACTATTCACTGAATTCAGTGCACTCCTG
The DNA here is from genome assembly GCA_013396635.1 of Penelope pileata. NCBI lineage: Eukaryota > Metazoa > Chordata > Aves > Galliformes > Cracidae > Penelope > Penelope pileata. The sequence goes on along the minus strand of WBMW01006475.1, from coordinate 58,797 downwards.
AGTAGCTTTCTCTTCCCAAAGTCCATTCTTCTTGCAAATTAGCATTCAGGGTAGGAATTTTGTTGGAGGGATTGCTTACTTGGGGGAGGGACGGGAATGTGGGATAAGAGTGATTCTTTTTCCCTTTTTATGGTAGACATATAACTGTACAAGCTTTGTACTTCCAAACATGGAAATTTCATTCAACCAGATTTCCATAGTTTCTGCTTATTATATATTCAGAGTTTGATCCTCAAGTCTAAGTATGAAAAAGAAAAACATATTTGTATGAATTTAATTTAGAGTATAGATTCAGGCATAAACTGAAAGCAATTATACTTTTGATATGTAGTTGGCTTTTGTATTGAAAACAAAAAAAAAAAAGTCCCACAATTTCTCTAACATCCTATTTTTAGACATCTCAATATTTATTCTAATCATTTTTTTCCACATTACTATCCAAAATAGCTTAATATTTTATAAAGTGGTTGTCAGTCACAGATGATAGTGCTCATAAGGACAGCTTTGAAGAGCTCTTCTCTTTGTACCTTACTACTCCCCATTCTAAGCCTGAACATCCTTAACTTTTAAAATGGCAGCCAGATTTCCTTCTTTCCAAGCTTTAAAATTCAATTTCTGTACTTACAGAATGCAGACTATGGAAATACAAGCCTAGATATAAAGAGTCACACTCCACAGTTATGCACCTTATTTCATCTTTACTGTGCAATTGAAGTCTATAGGAAAATTCCTGTTCTCAAAAATCTTCACAGGACTTTATAGTGATCAACCTAAACAGATTAGTGGTAGGAACTGCACTAATGGTACGTATATTAAACTAAGCACTTTCACTAATTTATGGACAGAAATTTTTCCATTTTGTTTTTGGCACTGGTGTTAAAGAAGCAAGCTAGAAAGTGTGGTTGGTCTTGGTTTCATTGGTCAGAAATTGTACAAGAGGCAGCCCCATCCAATGCGTTTGAGCAGTCCTCACTGGCAGCCTGTTAACATGAGTCCTCTTACCTTGGCTTTCTGTAGAAACAATATTTATGTGAGCATGCTCTGTCAACTTCCATTTTTGTAACTTCTGAACCTGGAAAAACATTTTCAATAGAATGTAATGCAGGAGTAGGGATTTCAGAAATTTCTGCAGTGAAATCAGGTTGTTAAGGAAAAAAAAAAAGCCTGCATGGCAGAGACTGCTGCATCAGTCCTTCTTTTATAACACACCAGAGAATCTTTGTGGAATAGTCTTTGGAAGTTACCAAACTGTAGGAGAGCAAAGCATGCAGTCAACCAGTACACACAGTTATACTCCAAAACATTCTTTAATAGTTCTGGTGCTGTTTAGAAATACATTTTCAGAGAATTTTGAAGTTAGAACTGTTTCATCTTAGATGATTCTTCCAAATATACCTAGCAAGTTAGATGCTAATTCAACAACTTCTTTCTTTCTTCCTACGCACATATCTGAGTAGCTAACCAAGCAAGTGAACTTAAAAATATCACCAGCTATCTGAACATAATACTTCCCTTCACTAAAGTCTCAAGAAATACAAGGCTTTCAGTTTATCCGGAAGAGATTTTCCAGCATGGAGACTGGAGGAAATTGAAAGCTGAAGGCTCACATCTTTCATTTCATTTCTAATCAATTGAGCTCTATTGGCATGACAAGGTACATGGGCTGGACTGTATAAGATACCTGTCAAGTCTGGTTCACTCAGGCTTGCGACTGGGATTTGATCCCTCTTGTTCTTGACTTATTACAGTGAGTTCCTGTTTCAGTGGTATATTGCTATAGCAGGATGCTATCTCTGCTTTCATGTTTTTTCTTCTAATATCAAATATACTTTTCTAAGATGTGTTTCTTCTGTTACTTTTTGATTAAATAGACAGCTATAGTGGTTCTCTCAGAGAAAAACTGTCACTTACATGGTCATGTTCAGCATCACTTAAGGCTTTCTAGGTTGAAAAAAAGTACCTTTAGTTTTATCTAAAAATGAGAAGGAAGCCAGCACAGGTCATATTGAATTAGCGTAGTTTACTCACATCTGGATGCACTGCTAAACAGTCAAGATCTTAGTTTCTAAAATAGCTTAAATTACTCAGTGCTCCCAAGGTATCGCTTCGGGCAGAGCACACTGTATGAATCTAATTTTGAAGTGGCAAAGGTATGCGTTGCAGTAGTGAGGTCCCTAGCTCAAACATTTAAGTTTCTGACCAGCTGTAAATCATTAAGGGGAGTCTTGATTGTTATTAATACCTGATCATCTGGCAGACTGTTGCTCGAACATGTCCTGGAATGACACTAAAACCTATGTAAGTCACTCCAAGCTTTAGCACAGTTACGAGGTTCTCATGTATGCCACAAAATAAGTCAGCCTTTACCTGCAAAGGGAGGCAAAACTTGATTTCCTAAGTTATTTTGGGCTGTTAGCCACGCAGCTTATTCTTCCAGTGGACCTTCAGTGAGCAGATTGAGAAAGATTGACTTTGGTACGGTATTGAGCTTGTCTCTGCATATTCTGTAACCATTCTGTATAGTGATTGCTTTCCATCACACTTTGAACTATATAAAGAGATACATATTCCTGGGAACGCTGTGAAAAGCATTTTCCTAAGGAAGAACAATTTTATATTTTTCTTTCAGTGTGACCAGGGAGACATGGAATTCAAGTAATAATTTACCTGTAGGTTACATATATCACTTAATTCAAATCTATAGAAAGTATGACTTATTTTTTCTAAAGCAACACTTTATTTAAATGTATTCACAGTCTTGTTGAAACTACGTATTTAAATAGCTTCTTGCTATTTGATTCATAGTTGTAATGCATAAAATTACTTTTATTTACATTTTCTTTTTAATCAAACTCATTTGTTTGCTGTTATGGTACCACTTAAGAGAATTGAGTTGCTGTAATTATTTAGTTATTGTTGTTGGAAAAAAAAAGACCATTGAAGTTGATCTTTGATGTTAGTAGTAGTGTTATAGGAAAAAAGTGGGGAAAATTTGGGATATCAGGGCCTATCCAGAATGGCACTGACATTCAAACAAACAATAAAAATCAATCCCTCCCTCACAATGTGAAACATATGATTGTGGAAGAGAAAAAAGCCAGAAAAGTAAGCTTGGAAACCTTTGAAAACAGGAAAGGAATCGAGGTTGTTACTCAGTGCAGGAGGAGAAAAACGAGACTATAAGGGTCACGTTCAGACTAAGATTCTGGTTTTTGTAATCAAAAAGTTGTGCAAATTTTCTCTTTATTGAAACTGTTGAAAGTGATACGTAAAGGGAGCTGTATATGTGCATTGGCTTGAATGAAGGAGTTACTCCCTGTATCTGCTATAGTGGAGAATAAATTGGGGGCAACCATCCTCATGTAAGTTGAATGTATTTACTGCAGAAGTCTTTTTAAAGAGTACTTTGTTTCAGATTTTTGATGACAATTGGAAGAAAAGAAAAGGCTAAATTCTGGGAACTGTTTCTTTAGGAATCTTAAGTTGTTTATTATTTATGTGACAGTGCGTGAGTATTATATTAATAATATTAATTTGTTGAAATATGTTTTGCTTTCCTGACTACAGAGCTTTTCCAAAGGCTTCTGGTGCTTATACCTGCTTCTACTTTCATATTGTGTAATTTATGTTACATGAACAGAAGTTTTTGGTGTGCATGAGCTTTTGGTGTTCCATGTAAATTGTTTCAAATGTAGGGACTTGCAGTCATTTTAAAAGCAAGCCAATGTCAGATATATTTGGCATTAGAGTTAAATGGCTGAGGGAATTTCAGTTGTCTTATTTCAGGCACATTGTGAATGACATTTAATAATTATTCTTAACATTTAAGATTTTTGTTTAGGTATCATATCAAATTACCAACCGTAGTTTATACAAACTATTTTACCTAATTAGTTTCAACTAATCTAATCTGTATTTTCCATGTTAAACACTTTGTGAAAAAGAGATTACAATTTTTTTTTTCTTTTGAAATAGTATCATCTCAAAATTAAATGTGGCAATATTCAACACTTTTTACCAGAACAGTTATCAATAGACTGTAAAATTTAACTGGTTGAGATGATTGGAAATGTTTTCAAAGTATTTGGCCCACCTACATTTTTTCACCTATTAATTATCACCAAAATATTACTTCTAGACTTAAAAGCCTGCAGCAGGTAAAATTACTTGTTTCTATAATTCAGCATATAAAAGCATATGTTTTGTCTTATTGAGGAGTAATTATGCCCAACAATCTTAGCAAATATACCTCCGATGTAATTCTCAGACTCATAAACATAACATATCCTTGGCTCTTCCAGGTAAAAATGAAAGTTTATGAGAACAAAAATGTTTGAAGCAGCAGTTCACAATATCACTTTTTTGGGGCTTGCCTAAGGAGGTGGAATTTTGTTGGTCTTGCTTTCGTAGGCATCCAACCCTTTCACCTGGTGGAACTTTCTCCTTGCATTGACTTTCTTCAAAAATGCAAGAATTGGAATACAAATGCAAGAACTGAAGTCTCCAAAAATTAGCAGAGGGGAGGAGAGAGGTTACATTCTGCTTTTATTCACTGGGACCTTCTAATCCCACAATCATTTACTTTTGGAAAGGAAATATTATTTTAAAATGTATACGTGCAGTAGCGTTTATTTTAGAAATGTAAATCATGTGTGCTGACCACAGGGATCAAGCAGGGTGGAAAATCCTGCATTTGAGCAGATCACAGAACCTGTGGATCCGAAGTGATTTCTAGTCTGCTGTTAGGGCCAGAACTTCTGTGTTAGCTCGCTGCCCCTCTGCTGCCCAGACCGTTTCAGGGTGAGAAGAGGCATCGAAATACTCCTGAGATGCTCTTGGTTAGAGTCCGAACAGCTGGCGAGTGCTTTAACCAAGCGTCTTTTCGCCAAGCCCCGAGTCTCCTTGTGAGCCGGGGCAGCTGCCGGTTCGTTTTTCCTCCGGAGCCGAAGCGTCCCCGGCGCTGCCGGTGGCTCCATCCCCGCCCGCCGTTGCCAGCGGCATCCCGGCACGGCAGCGGCCGCAACTGCCGCGCTCCCCGCCCGCCGGCCCCGGCCGAGAGCGGCTCCGCTGCCGCGGAGGGACCGGCATCTGCCCCGCGTGGGAACGAGCCGCGGCTCTCGGCTCAGGTGTGCCCGGCTTTTCTCCCATTAGATTGATAAATCGGGTTTGTTGGAAGGAGACCCAAAGCTTCCCTGATAGCTCAGTGCCATATGGAAAATCTGCAGTATTTTGATTATGCTCTCTGTAAACATTTTAATATTGGATCCTTAAAATGCAGAGACTATCCCAAAGGGGATTAAAACATAATCCTCTCTCTGTATAGCTGTAGTGGATTAATTCCGTATTCTCTCAGTGGCTGGTTTGCTCCCTGAAGGCTACAACAAAAAGACTCAGCGCTCCTTAAGCATGCTATGGAATTGGAAGTTGTAATTGGAGATTTCCAAAAGACAAGTGTAAAAATGACACACTGCTAATACTGAATATTTTGTTCATGTTGTGCTTTCAGGATGAAAAAAAAAAATGTGTTTTTTTTTTTTTAGCTTAGTTTGAACTCCCTCCTCCCCCTGAATCCCATAATTTGTCCACTGTTTAAACGGCCTTCTGCTTTTTTTCTTTCTTTCTTTCTTTTTTTTAACAAAGTCAAAAAACACACACACACAAGCAAACATTTTCTCATCTGGCAAGTACAATGCCACTGATTCCTTGTCGCAATGTAAACATGTCAGAGGTATTAGGATGCAACAAACCCCAGTGTCAGCTGAGCGGTGCACAGGGCGGACGCCAAAGTGGTGGCCTGGGAGCACAGAGCCTTTCCTGGGGAGGAGAACGAGGGAGCTGGGACCCCCATTCAGTGACAGGCTGAGGACTGAGTGCCCCTTTCCCTCTAGACTGGAGTGATTTCTGCAGCGCCTGCATGGCAGCTCCGCGCTGGGTGCACCCATTGTCTCTTCCTGCATGTCACTTCACGGGGTTCGGCCTTTTGACCATGAAGTAGCGGTGCCTTTATTTTTATTTTAGCCATGCAATGCCAGGGAAAAGAGGTAATTGGATTAAATTGATGGCCTTCCTTCTGGGCTTTGGCAAAGCCCACAGACGCCTCCTTAAAGGGGCAGAGGAGCAGGGGAGCGGGCAGCCTGGGTGCACCCCTGGAAGGCTCTGGGCTCAGCGAGCTCTCCGCAGGGCAGGCAGCCGCAGCACAGCCCCCCCTTCTGTAAACACAAAGAGATGGGGCCTGGGGAATTGAAACCCAAATCCACTTGTAATCGTACAAGAGAATCGGGCATAATTACTTGAGCAAGCTAGATGAAGATTGATGAGCCTTTAAAGTGGCGTTTCAGATCGATCCGCCTGCCCTTCGGAGCCTGTGGCTGGCCTTCCCTGGCTCAACTTGGCTCAGCTCAGTTCAGCTCAGCTGGGCTTGGCTGGTTTCTCACAGTGAAGGAAGGGAGAGAGAGAAGATGGAGGCAAGACGGAGAGAGCAGCGAAGCAGCCCTGGTGCATGTGATCCAGATCAGCTGACCAGGGTCAAGAGGCTACCCGGGTTTATTAGGGAATGGAAAACAATAAAATGAAAGAAAATAGAGTTTGTATCAATATTATGCAGCCTGCCACGCTGGGCTGCTGAAAGCTGTCACTGAAACCGTGCGTTTTAGCTTCCCCTTGTACACTCAGCAATCTGTGCCTTCCTCTTTATTTATTTTGCAGCAAAAAATGACAAAACATTGTGCAATACAGCCTCAAATTGGGTGTTACAGCAAAGGGAAACATTAACAACATGACAGTTAGATGCGCTGATACAGGACTAATTTGGGCTAAGTGAGTAATTTGAAGTGCTGCCTGCAGGAGCGGGTGGCACGCTGTGTGCACAGGCCTGGGGAGGAGGAGAGGCCGCAGCCGGGCCTCAAGGCCTGCAGCCAGCAGGCCGGGCCCGTGAGGCCACGCCAGGCCCTGGGCACACATGGCTTTCATCCCCGCAAGGCCAGAGCCCAGGGGCGTCAGCCCAGGGCACTGCCGTCTGACTGAGGTCTTCCTCTCAGTGCAGAGGGGTTTTGACCGAGTAAAGGAAACAAAAGGTTTCTGTCACTCGCTGAGGTGATCTGTTTGGCAGCTTCTAAGAGGTGCGCTGCTTGGGCTGAGGCCCTCAGCACTGAGGCTTTTACTGTTTGTGCCTCAGATGTACGCTTGTGTATGCATGTGCTTATGTGCATACACAAATTACCCTACACCATTCAGCAGTTAAATCCAGAAAAGTGCTTTATAGTTCATCTTTTCTTTTAATTAGAGCAAGTGAGCTTCCTAAACACCAACACTGTCAGCTTTCACTGCATTCGTGTTGTTCGTGTGGCAAAGAAGTGATCCTCCGCTGTCTTTTGCACTGAAGTAGAAGTTGTTCTTGAATTAAGACCTAACAAACCGGACGGAGAAGGCTGCCTTTTACTACAAGTTCCCTCATCCCATCTTCGAGTGCCCACGCGAGTGCCTCGTTAAGGCGTATATATATGAGTGAAACCTCGTTACAGTCACTCTAAAAGGATTAAGTGACAGCAAGTGGAAGTAAAAATGATCTTGCCATAAATACCCCTAACGACGGCAGCCTTTGTCTGTGTGTGGTACTCGAAGGGCTCCCCAAAACCCCATCGAGGTGTCACAGCAGGGCGGGGGCAGGGCCGGGAGGTGCAGGCATGGATCGGCCCTGCCATGCCCGTAAACAGCGGTGGTGTTAACGAGGAGTAAAGGGGCATGGGGGGAGAAGGGACCTACGTGTGAGAGGCAGCGCTCTCCCTCCCCAACCCCTCCGTGTGCCGCTGCTCGCGGGTTTATCCCGCAGCTCCCGAACTCTTTCTCCGTCCCGACCGCGGAGTTCAAAGCGCTGCCCGCGAGCGGGAGAGCAGCGGGCCCGGCGCTTCCCACTCGGCCGCGCGAGGGGCACCGCCGGGCACCGCCGGGCGGAGGGAAGGGGCCGGGCCCCGGGGCTGGGCCGGCCGGGCCCGAGCTGACGCCGCTGCCGCTGTCTTGCAGGCCCCGTGGTCCTCAGCACGCCGGCCCAGCTCGTCGCCCCCGTGGTGGTGGCCAAGGGGACTCTCTCCATCACCACCACTGAGATCTACTTCGAGGTAGACGAGGACGACCCGGCCTTCAAGAAGATCGACCCCAAGGTGAGTGCGTGCGGGGGGCGGCCCCGCTCCCGCTCTGGACACGCGCGGCCCGGGGCCGTCCCCTCCCGCCGGACCCGCGGCATTTTCTCCGCGTCTTAATGATGTTAAATCCTCTATTACGGCGGCGTGCGCGTTTTGCAGCGGCCTTTCTCTCGGTGCCTTTGTATGAAGGCGGGCAGATTTAGCAGTTAAGCCAATTGCTCTGAAATCCCCGGAGGTAACAGCAGTTCCGGACCGCAGCCTTCCTAAAGCACAGCGGAGGGCTTTACCTCTTTCGAGGATATCAGAGAACCACTTTATTTCAAAAGCGTTGGTTTCCACGTAAGAAATTTTTAGTAAACACGCTCACTGCTGAAATGCAAGCTAATGCTTTAAAAAAAAAAAAAAAAAAGAGAGAGAGAGAGAGGAAGGAGGAAATAGGCATGTACCCAAGACTCGATTCCTGGGAAAGCTCCGTTGTTTTCCCGAAGCCGCTGCCCACCACCACAGCCCCCGGCCCGCAGCAGCGGAGGGCGGCAGTGCGGGGGGGGCGGACACGGAAGGGCCGTGCGACGCCGGGCGCTCCCCTCTCCCCCATCTCTTTTGGCTCTTAGCGTTGTCGCTTTGTTTCTGTATTACCCAGCCGAGCTGGAAAATGTTAGAAGCCTCTCTAGAGGGAGAAGAGGGGAGATGCTTTTAGAAGGACCTCGAGGTGTTTGGGTTTTGTTTTGCAGAAATCTCATAAATAATTTCCAAGGAAAACCCTATCGAGCCCAACCAAGCACGGTTGTAGTAAGGCGATTTCTCTTTGACGACTGATTTCTGAAACTCGGGATTTTCTTCACGGTGCTGGCAAAAGAGATTCTTTCCCTAGCGCTCGGAATAACGCTTGGAATAACGGGTTCTTTAAAGCGCTCTCNCTGCGGGCAGCTCACGCCGCTCCCCCCGAGCGTCGGGCTGGGCTCCTGCGAGCGCAATGTTACCGCCTTCAGAACGGCTTTGCAGGGCAGAAGTAATATTGTTGTTCGCTTTATTGGTGCCGGCTTGACCCTTCCACCTATAAATTTTACTTGCTTCTTTATTACTGTTTGCACCAAATCGGTGCAAATCGAGCTCGGGCTGGCTGCCGGCTCGCCACTGGGTTTGTGTTTCCTCGGCATTGCTGAACGCCCAGCGGGGACACATCGGCGCCCCGTAGCAAACCTCGGGAAAACACATTTGTTTTGTGCTGGCCGGCACGGCGCTGCTGAATGAAGAGCTGCATCAGTGCCTGACAGCCGCCGGTGGTCGTCTGGAGCTAAACCCCGATGAGTTTACACCACCGATATTCCCTTGCCCTGCAAAACTATCCGAAATGCGAACTCGGGCGGCTCTCCTGAAGTTTTCTGCTTTACAGCATTTAAGCGACTGTCAACAGAAAGTGAAAATGCACAAATTGGTGCTGCCCTCCGATCATTCGAGCAGAGAACTTGATCCGGTATTGAAACGCTTAACCATAGGCATTTTACTTCATTTATTAGCTCGTAATTAAATAAATCAGCAACAGAAATTAAAATCTAAATCACAAAAGGAAATTATCCAGTGTATTTCAAGTGCATCTTCAAATATATAATTCGAATATTCAAGCGTTATTATATAAGCAGAATCCAAATTTCTTTCGAATATATTTAAATAACATTTCAAGTATATTTATGGAATGTTAGAAATAGAACAAGCAATATATATGAAACGAAAAAATGTAAACTCGTTAAGTTCAGACACTTCAAAAGACAATTAACAAAAGTACCGTGATAAAATCTACCTTTTCAAAGGGTATCTTCTCGTTAGCAGAAAGTGTCCTTGAAGTATCCGAAATGGCAATTTAACTTCTGTTCACCAAATCACAAAACACCAACATCCACAATTTCAAAGACAACGTGAGCTCACAATATTCGATACAAATTGAAAGGTACAGCGGGGTTCGCTCAGGTGCCGCCTCCGAGCGGCTCTCGCTCGCAGAGGGCTTACAGAGAGAGACCGCGGCTCTTGTAATCCCTTGGTGCCGTTCCGGGGCGGAGTGGTCACGGCCGCGTGAAATCGCGGCCAATTTTGTTTTCCGGGTAACGCGTTTGGTTTTTATTTATTTTCTACTTTTTTTATTTTTTCGCGGGAAACTGCAAAACCGTGCTGAGGATGAGAGGAACGGCGCTCGCTGCTGTTGTTTGCTTTTCTCGGGGCAGAGCCTGAGCCGTACTCCTTTCTTTAAGGGAGAGCACCGTTTGCACTGTCGGCGGCGACATGGGACTTTTCGAAAGGGAAGATCCAACCTCGCCGGGACGGAAGGCGGTTCGGACCCGTTTCGGGGCTCCCTCTAAAGTTTCTCCAAACTTTTCGGGTTGGTCAGTATCTCCCTGGCCAGCCGCCACGTCTGTTTGGCCGCGTTTTCCAGGGCCGAGTGAGGTTTGCCCTGAAAGAGGTCTAAGTTGGGCAAGAAGTAGTGCGGGCACCTCCTGCACTGCAGGCAGGAGATGAGCTGCAGCAAAATCCCGTTGAGTCGGTCGCCCAAGCACGACTCGTCCCAGTCCGACTCGCGGGGGTGCTTTTCGCATTCGTATGAAACCAGAGTCTTCATGTGGTAGTTGTTGAGGGGCTGGCCCGGCAGCTCCAGGTGCCGGTCCCGCAGCGTTTTGAGGATGGAGAGGCATTTCTTGCGGCAGCCGCCCATCTGCAGGCGGTTCTCGGCCTCGGCGAACTGCAGCACCCACGCGTCGCTCTCGGCCGAGCTCTGCTTGCCCGTCAGCGAGTAGCACTCCTTGGAGAGCAGGTTGAAGCCCTCCGCCTTCACCTCAGCCACGCGGTTGGGGCCGGGCCAGGGGATGTGGGGCAGCGGCCAGTGCGCAGCGCTGCGCGGCCAGATGCCCGTGCACTTGAAGGCGGGCGTGATCTGCACCACGTAGCGATCCCTGATCCGCAGCTTCACCTCGCTCGTGTCCGCCACCATCTTTACCACGTCCCTGTAACTGCACTTATCCACGGCCTGGGCCACCAGCGTCTGGAAGCGGGAGCGGATCTTGCGGGCCGAGAGGTAGCCCGAGGCCGTGATGAATTCTACCCAGAGGGACATGCTCCGCTTGCGGCCGTCGCTCAGCTTGAGCACGGCGCAGCCCGGCAGCGAGCCGTCGTCCACGAAGTTGAAGACCCCCATCTGGTTGAGGTAGAGCACCACCTCGAACTCGGTGGGGGAGATGACCTCCAGGCCCTCGTAGCGATTGTCCATCTCGTTCAGGGAGCTGATGAAGCGCGGCTCCTGCACCTCCACCTCCTTCAGCACGTCCGACACCACCTTGCACACCTCACGGATGGTCTTGGCGATGGCGGCTTTGCGGGCTTGGCACTTCTCGTTGTAGTATTTGTTGAGGTGGTACACCAGCTTGGCCTGCGCCGCGATCATGTTGGGGCAGAGATCCGGATTGTACACCGGAGTCTCGCAGTACGCCGTGNGAGCACCACCTCGAACTCGGTGGGGGAGATGACCTCCAGGCCCTCGTAGCGATTGTCCATCTCGTTCAGGGAGCTGATGAAGCGCGGCTCCTGCACCTCCACCTCCTTCAGCACGTCCGACACCACCTTGCACACCTCACGGATGGTCTTGGCGATGGCGGNTTTTCCTCCCCCTTTTTTTAAAGGGTCCGGGAGCGAGAGGAAAGCATCGAGGGCCGCACCTTCCCCGGCTGCGAGAAAAGCAAAAGTTGCACCGAGAGGCGGCGAGGAGGCGAAAGGAAGAAAACCTCTTCGTATT